>PVJX010019547.1:14101-34924 GCA_004027295.1 Dolichotis patagonum | reverse complement strand
TCATAAATTCTAGGTTTTTTCTGAATTCTTCAATAAATTTTTCTCTCCATTTGTGTTCCTCTATTCTTCTGTCTGTGTCTTCTTGAGAGGTACCCAACCCTTCTTTTATTAATCTACTTATCTCTTGTTTAATTTGAATTAATATTTCAGTTTTGGTCCCGCTTACGAGGTCTTGAATATATCTCTTTATGTCCGCTAACGCTGTGTTTGATGTTGCATTTTTGCTGCCCTCAGTCTCTTTTGTATTTACCTCTCCTGAATCAATGTTCTCAGGGTTGGGGGCTGGGAGTGTTTTCTTATTTCTCCCTTTTGTCATGTTTTTGGTTCCTTCCATACAAGTGTACAGTGTAATTCCCAGACCCTTTTCTTGTTGTTTAAGGCTCCTCTAGAGGGTGCAGGCTAGGAGCTTTAGCCCTCTTCAATAGGTAATCAGAGATTAGAGTTCACCCACGGGCAGTGTGCGCTAGCTCCTCCCTTCTGGGCCAGTCAACCTTTGCAGGCCTTCACTGCGTCAGTGTGCACTGATCTCAGGGAAGTAACTGGGTCCCCGCCAGGGGCGTGGCCTAGTTCAAGCAGATTCCACCAATCCGCTCAGTGAGGGGAATAACCAGCTGAAGCCACTTCCTTATGGAGTTAGGGCTGCCCTGCCCAAATCCAACATGTCGTCCAGTCGGTTTCCCCTTTCCCATGGGAGGGTCTTATTCTCATCACTCACCATGTCCCTGAGAACTGCTGGACTGCCCGACCTCTGACTTCAGCGCGGCTGCGGTGGGAATTCACAGTGCCTCTGGGTGGGTCATGTGCAGAGCTGATCCTGGCGAGCTGCACGCCGGGCTGTTCAGCTCCGGGCTCCGGTGGCTCAAGCCAGTCGCTTTGGCGCGGATCGCTTGTTCAGGTTGGGCGGAATTTAGGCGTCTCGAGGAGGGTGCCGGGCTCGCCGATCTTATCTTCACTAATAGTAGCCCCAGGACCTCTTATTCGAGCAGGTTTTTGCGCTTTAGTTTCTTTCTGGGTTGTGAGAGTCTATCTCTCTCTGTTTGGGTCTCTCCAGGGTGTTTTATTCTGGCATTTGAGCTGTCTCTCTCAGAGAGGGTCTCTCTCCTGCTACCTACCAGTCCGCCATCTTGTCTCTTCCTCAAACTCTCCTGATAGAGAAAAAGAATTTGACATACAAATAAGTGAGGCATATACAACTCCAATTAGCAAAGATTAAAAAAACAAAACAAAACAAAACCCTACACTCAGGCATATCATAGTCAAGATTCCAGAAATTCAGCACAAGAATAGGATTTTAAAAGCTGTTAGGGAAAAGAAGCAAATCACCTATAAAAAAAAGCCCGTCAGAATCACAGCTGACTTCTCAGCACAAACTCTCAAGTCAAGGAGAGCTTGAAGTAAAGTACTCTAAGTTCTAAAGGAAAACAACTTTCAACCCAGATTGAAGTATCCCACAAAACTACCTTCCAAAATTGGTGGAGAAATAAGATACATCCATGACAAAAACATCTGAGGAAATCTATGACCACCAAACCAGCACTCCAAACTGTTTTGAAGGACATTCTAGAAAGAGATAATAAGGACTATAGCTCCATGAACCCTAAGAGAAGGAGTCTACCAGCAAAGGCAAATAATTGGAGGGAAGAAAAACAAAGGTGGGGGGAGCCAACAGGAAAATAACACGATAAGGATAAGTCAATATATATCAGTTTTAACCACCAATGTTAATGTTCTCAATTCACCAGTTAAAAGACACAGACTGGCAGAATGGATCAAGCAGCGAGATTCAACAATATGCTATATAAAAGAAACACATTTAATTCAAAAAGAAATTAATAGACAAAGTCAAAAGATGGAAAACCATACTCCATATGACAGGAAACTAGAAAAAAGTATGGATATCAGGCTGGGGATTTAGCTCAGTGGCTTAAGTGCCTGCCTGGCAAGCGCGAGGTCATGAGTTCGATCCCCGGTACCAAAAAAAAAAAAAAAAAAAGTATGGATATCTATTCTATTTGCTTACAAACTGAATTTCAAGCTAAGACTGATTAAGGCAGATAAAGAAAGTCAAGACATCTTCGTACAGAGAACAGTCTCAGAGAAAGAGGTAATACATGCAAATATATATGCAACAAATACCAGTGCACCCAGCCATACAAAACAATTAATAATAGATTATTAATTAACAATTAATAATAAAAATCAGATAAACCTTAATGCAATTCTGTTGGGAGACCTCAATACCCCACTGTTACAAAAAGACAGATTAACTAGACAAAAAGTCAATAAGGAAATATTAGAACTAAATCAAACTTTTGAACAACTGGATTTAGTAGATTTCTATAGAGTGTTCCACCCCACAAGATCAGAATATGCATTATTCTCAGGTACATGTGGGGCATTCTCCAAAACAGACCATATACTAGCTAATAGAACATGCTTAAATAAATGCAAAGGAATTGAAATTATCCCATGCATATTATCAGACCACAGTGCAATGAAATTGGATATCCATGCCAAAGGAAACCACAAGAACTTCATAAACACATGGAAATTAAATAGCACATCACTGAACAACCAATGAGTCACAGGTGAAATTAAAGAAGAAATAAGATCATTTTTGCAGTTAAAGATAACTAAAATACAGCATACCGGAACTTGTGGCACACAATGAAAACAGCTGTAAGAGGGAAATTTACAGTAGTAATCCCCATATCAGGAAAACAGAGCAAATGCATATAAACAATTTAATATTGAACCTCAAGCATCTAGAAAAAGAAGACCAGACTAAACCAAAAGTTCATAAAATGGAGGAAATTATAAAGATCAGAGACACTGGAGACTAAAACAATACAAAGAATCAATGAATCAAAGAGCTGGTTCTTTGTAAGATTAAATAAAATTGACAAACCCTTAGCCTGCCTTACCAAAAAAAGGAGAGAAAAAACCCAGATCCACACAATTGGGAACAAAAAGGGTGAAATCACAACAGACCCCATAGAAATCCAGAAAATCATCTATACCTACTTTGAAAACTTGTATTCTACTAACATGGAAAATACAGAAGAATTGGACAGATTCCTATATATACATAAATTATCAAAGCTGAGTCAAGAAGATATAAAAATCTTTATTAACCTAGTATCAATAAATGAAATTGAAGATGGAATTAAAAACCTATCAACAAAGAAAATCCCAGGCCCTGATGGATTCACTGCTGAATTCTACAAGAAATTTAGAGAAGACCTAACACCACTGCTTTTGAAACTCTTTAATGAAATTGAAAGGAAAGCAATACTCCCAAACTCATTCTTGGAAACAAGCATTACTCGGATTCCAAAACCAGAGAAGGATCCAACTAAGAAAGAGAATTACAGGCCAATCTCCCTAATGAACATTGAAGCAAAGATGCTCAATAAGATACTGGCAAACAGACTGCAGCAAATCATCAAAAAGATTGTACATCATGATCAAGTGGGATTCATCCCAGTGATGCAAGGATGGTTCAACATACGTAAATCCAAAAATGTAATATACCATATTAAAAGAGCCAAGGAAAAAAATAATGAAATAAAATAAAAAAGCTGTTCAGCTATGTACGTACACGAAGAGCTACTGGAGGTTTTGAGGAAAGCTGGGAATACTGGTAGCCATACATAATTTAAATGATGGAAAGTTGGATACAGTAAAAAATAAAAATACCTACAAAACCCACAGCTAACATTTTCCCTTTTTATGCAAGTAGAGTTTGCTAGACAAAATACAAATCCAACGAATTTGAATTTCAGATACACAATGAATGATTTCTTAGTATAACTATGCCCCAAACACTGAGTGAAACATACTTATACTAGAAAATTGTTAATGAAATAAATATATTGTCATTTCTCTGAACTCAACCAGATTACTCTGACACATGCAAGATTTGATACAGAGCTTATTGTTCCATTTTCCCTTATGTAATATTGCACCAAGAACACGCAGCACTTCACGTGTCTGAGCCTCACATAGTTTGCTTCTCAAATTGATGTTGGAGAACTACAGGAGTAGCCTGGCAGTAGAGTGCCTACCTAGCATGTGCACTGTAGCACCATGTTAAATAGTGTTGGCTGAGACTGTCCTAGAGATCTGATACAGAGCAGTGGTTAGGATAGTCACTAGAACCAGACTTTCTAGACTGGAATCCTAACTCTGTTATCAGCTGAGATGTTTAACCTACAATGCTTTGTTTCTTCACCTGTATAAATGAGTGATAATCATACCTGTAAGTTTTTAGAACAGATCCTGGCACAAAGTAAGTGCTCCATAAAGTAAGTGCCTTCCCCACTATCTTGGCTCTGGCTCTCATTTTTGATCTGAACTGCTCTAACACTCAAATTTAAGACATCAGGTACGGGTAGGAAAATGTCATTAAGAGGAATACTGGGTCTGAGACTCAACAAAACCGTTAAGTTATATGTCTGTTTAGAGATGAATTTAGTTGGAGGAACCTGAAAGATCACATTTAAAGTGTTTTGAAACTGTGGAATCTAAAGAAGTGCTTCTGCCCTGTGTTACTGGCAGGCAGCCTTGGAACTGATCTCATCTTGAGAGTTCTCATCAGAATCTGCTTTTCCATCCAGAAAGTGGGCATGTTTGTGATCCAACACAGATGGAAGATTAACCTTAAGTGTTTGAAGGAGTTGTGCAAATAAATATATTTTTAAAACGGTGTTCAATGGTTTATTTTTATTACTAGAAGAAAAGAACTACAAGTCATTAACCTTGGGGAAAAAATCAGATGTCAAGATTCAGAGATGATTGTGTAATCAGTAATTTGGAGAGGCTGCAGGCTTTTGTTTGGTTTTCAGAAGCTCAGATTCAAAGGCTAGAAATTCTGCTTCTGTTTGCTTTTTATGGTGCTTGGCTCATTTTCTGCAGAGGTTCAATTTGTTGCTAAAGAGATTCATTGCTAATTTGAATAATTATACACTGAACTGTAGGGTTCGACTGAAATTGGAGTTGATTGAGAGAGCTGGAACTCCTTCCTGCCAGAAGAATTACAGATTCTTATGCAGCATGCATGGCAGTACAAAATAGCACTTCCAACAGATTAAATTTGTTTAGAAGGAAATAGGCAAAAAACAAAACAAAACAAAAAATCCTTCACTTTCACTCATGAGAGAGCAGCAAATTAAGACACGTGGCTTTTTATCAGTTTGAAAAAACTCTGAACGTTCAAAAATACACTATGTCAGCAAGACTGCTGGAAACAAGTCTCATATATATCGATGGGAGTACAATTTGGGACAAAAGGTGGAGAAAATTTCAGCAAATCTATCAAGATTACATCACAAGTACATTTGACTTTTAACCTAGTAATCCTACATATCAGGATTTTATCCTATAAAAATGCTTGTACTCACATGAAATGATATGTACAAAGATTTTTTAGAACTTGAAATACACTTCATTTACCATAATCATTTTAAAGTGTGTAATTCAGTGATTTCTAGACTATTAACAAGACTATGCAGTCACTACTGCTCCACAGTATTTTCATCATTCCTTCCATTCCCAATATCTTGTAACCACTAATCTATTTATATTTCTATGGATTTTCCTCTTCTGGACATTTCACACAAATGGAATCATACCATATGAGGTCATTGTGACTGGCTTATTTCACCCAGGACACTGATTTCAAGGTTCACTCATGTTAGACACTGAGTTAATACCCTAGTCTTTAGGGTTAAATTAAATTCCATAATATGGATATATCACATTTTGTTTATCCATTCAGCTAATGGATAATTGGGTTGTTTCAAGATTTGGACTACTGTGAACAAGAGAACCATGAGCATTCGTGTACAAGTTTTTGGGTGAACATGTTTTCAGTTCTCTTGAATATATATACCTAGGAGTAGAATTATTGGATCATATGGTAACTAACTGTGTTTAATTAAGGTTTTTTTTATAGCATTATTTTTAAAATCAAAAATGCGCTGGAACAACAAATGTGTTAATCAATGAGGACTCATTAAATAAACCATGTCACATCCAGACAGCAAAATAGTGTGCACTCTTAAAAAAACAAGAGAACAGACTCCACTGAACCAGGAACAGATTTTCAAAATGCGTCTAAAGAAGACAAAGCACAGAAGAGTTTGTATCCTGTCTTAGCTTTTACATAAGCCAAGCATTAAAGAAGTATTAAAAAGGGTACCTAAAATTCTAAGAAATTTTGGGACCAAAAAGGCAGAGTGAGCGTATTACTTTCAGACCAATGCATTAATATTCAAAATAAAATGTGAAAATCTTTGTAGAATAGGTAGTAATCAGTTATTGCTTGTTTGGGGTAGTTCCAAACCATGGCCAGTCTGGAAGTACGACCCCACCATACCTCATGTTAGGAGTACACTATGTTAAGGGCACAATTCAATGATAGTGTGCAGTTATAGATTATGTATAAAATTCAAAGTTTTTAGTCAAAAACTAAGCACATGTGAAAAATATGGGACATAAAAAAGTTGGTAGTGATCTCTAATAAAATTTTGTGACATACAGTATCAGTGCTAAAATGTTGAGGAATTCTTTCAGCAGACCAACTGAGTTAGACTCTAGATCTTGGGTCCAGAATTCTACAAGTCAAAGGAGTCCCTAAGAATTTATCTGCACACAAAAGTTTGAGCCTAACACAGGCTCAAATGCTTTGGCTTAATAAGCTAAACATTTTCTAAAAGTAATAATTAATACTGTATTTCACATTAGTAACATTATTTCCTTGAGTTTTTTCCATGAAAGAAATCCACAGGCCCATGACCTTTTAAAAAAACTGATTATTTCAGCTCAGTAGTGAGGAAAAAAATGTGGCAACAACTGCACTAAGGAGACAAAGTCCCAGAAAAGCTAAGCACTCACAGACTTGAAAGAGAGTCTTTCCTGGCCCTGAAGCAAGGCCAGGAGATGGCTGTAGCTGCTGGTTTCAAACAGGAGTTTAAAGAGAATTCTTTCTGTGGTCTGTTGGCCATTTCAGAACTTTGGAAATGGAATGGTCAATTCATCAGAAAGAAATAGCAGGTGAGTATGGCGGACTTTAGGGGGCCTGGAGGGGAGAGACCCTGGCACCTTGGGACCTGCACCATGCGGTTAACTTGGGATGCCAGGAGAACAAGGAGCTCCTCCCCTTCTCTGGGGGCGGCTGAGAGTGTGGCAGACTTTCGGCAGCCTGTAGGAGAGAGACCCTGGTGCACTGGGACCTGCACCATGTGGTTGACTTGGGGTGCCAGGAGAAAAAGGAACTCTTCCCGTCTCTGGGGGGGTGACTGTGATCCTGCCTGTGTGTGGGCTGAGAATTAGACATCTCATGTCATCTTGTCCCCCATCCTGTGTCCCTTCCCCCCCCGCTTAGCAAGTGGGAGCCAGTGAACTACACATCTTGTGAAAAAATTGGCTGTGTTATTTAGTATGAGCTCCCCATATGCAAAGATAAGGACAACCATTTGGAAGAAAACAAGAGACAATATGATAGGTAGTGAAGATCTCTGGTTGTCTAGCTTTGAAATTTATGCTTTAAGTCCTGTTCTGCTCTGTTTTGTTGTGTTTAATTTTACTCCCTTTTAAAATAAAATTAAAAAAAAAAAAAGAAAGAAAGAGTTTTTCTACTCCAGAGCACTTTCTAAAACATTTGCTGTGGTGCTTCGAATCTGACTGATCCACGGTCAGTTGGGTTTACGAGACCAACTTCCATAGTATCTTATAGTATCTTTAATGGTACATAGTATCTTTAATGGTACAAAAATATTACAAAAATGTAATATTTTTGTACCATTAAACTAGATAGTAGGAGCAATCTGGTATACACGTCTGAAGGATGCCTGCTCTGACTCAGAACTCAGACCTGCAGAGAGAACGCGGGAAAGTTAGGGTGGGAACCCAGCCTGCGGAGCCAAATCAACCTTTACGAGTCAGGGAAACCTTTAAATCATGTTGGGCATGATATACTTAGTATTTCTAACAAAAGTAAATTCAGTAGATTTCCAAGAAAGGGAGGTTGATTTCTCACTCTTGCAAAAGAAGTCTGGAGTGGGAAGACTAGAATTAGCATGACATTTCTGTGATTTCCTGAAATAACGTCAGATATGCTCTTTATCCCCAACCTGGCATCCATCCTCGAAATGCCTGTGAAAGCTATAAACACCACTTTGACATTTTAGGAAGCAAAGGTGGCACTGCAAGGAGAACTTTCCATGAAGCACACTATAAATTACACAGGTCATGTACTTCCTTGTCACTTGCCCATCCTTAGCTGCAGGGTGTGCTGAAAACTAACCTCTGCAGAGCGAGATGCTCCCCTGAAATCAGGTTGTTACAGTACGAAGGAGAGGATCGATAATTGGCAGGCTAATAGTTCCCATCACATTATGATGTTTAACCGTAAACAGATGAGAGCTCTGGATGGGATAACGGAAACCAAATTTGCAGTCCAATTCCTGCAAGTTATTAGCTATAAGATCTTGGGGAAATAATAACTAAAATGCTTTAGGGTCAGATTTTTCATCTATAAATAAAAAGTGGTTTGTTAAAAAGAGAAAATGTGGTATTAAGAAGCTGCTCGATGCACCATTGTTATTTTACTTGTGATTTGTTAGAGATGGAGTGACTTAAAAGATTTTTCTCTGGCCTAAAGGAGAGGGCTATCTGCTGTATTAAAGAAAGAAAAACACACCATTTATATAAGCTGATGAGATCACAGATTCATTCCCTTTTTTTCAGTTTCACATATACACAAGTAACACAGTGGTCAACAATATTTTCAAATACAAAATAAAGCAGAACTTCATTGCAGTACTGATTTTTCTGCAACACCTTTAATATATAATCTGCAGAATTTAACAGGTGTTAAATCAAATCCCATTCCCTCTCAATTTACTTGCCCAAATAAAGTAGAAATGGAGATATTCCCCATGGATTTAAGAATGAGATTTCCAAGATTTAGCCTTTTGAGAAACCATAAAATGAATCCTAAGGGATCACACATCTTAGTTTAAAATAAATGTGGAAAAAGTGGTGTCTCTAATTTATTTTTTTATGGAAATGGGACAGTAGTGGAGGTGGCAATAATGGGAACTCAACTTTTTCTATTAGGAAGTTTAAAAGAGAGGAGAAACTGAGCTGGGTGAGAAATTCAGGTTGTAATGAGGTTTCACACTTGTCTCAACCTGATAAGTTTACTGGTCAAACTGCCAGCCTCGTCTGTGATATTTTCACCTCCACTGCTCTCCTTTATAGATTTGCTTCATGCGAATTCATTCCTGAAAATGAAAGAGGACAGGAAAAAAGTGAATGTTAAAGCAATGACAAAAGTTTTTTCTATTTTTATTGGATTTAACATAAAGGAGAATCAAGTGTTATACGGTCTCGCTGTCCTTCTGGTACTTGAAACGATCTCCATGTACTGCCTGCCCCCTCTCTCATCCAATCCAGTGACTATGCACAAGTTCAGGGCATTTGCCCTGCCACACAGAAGCCATCCCAGCTGTCATGACCATGGTTCCTGCCGTGAGAGATCCATTGCACTCCTTTCCCCCGTGCTCACTCACTTGCCCTACTGCAAGTCTCCCTGCTGCAGCCATACATTAAAGGCCTGACCCGCTTTCTACCCAAAAAGCTTTAAGAGCTCTTTAAACACACACTTACTCTCTCGCCCAGTGTCTTATGCCCTCTGGACCGAACACAACCTCATTCCTTTACCTGTCTTCCTGTGCTCTGCTTTTGAGTCCTTCACTTTCCAGGCAGATTCTTCTTGCTGAAGAACTCAACCTGTGGCAGGGCCCTGCACTGCCTCTCTGTTACCTAGAACAGAGTCTCTCATTTCAACTAGGCTCTCAATACCGTCTGGTAATTCTGTTATTTTTCCTAGTCAGGGTCATTATTTATTTATTTGTCAGCCAAGTTGTCATTGTCCCCTTCATCCCCATCTTAAAGAGTTGTCCCTGCTACTGGTCCACCAGGGCCATCAGAAGATAGATGTCCCTCATGTGAGCTGGATCGTTCCCACATGGGTCTCCATGTGGTCTGTCTTCCATCTGTCTCTCCAGGTGCACTCTGCAACCCGCTTTCTGCTTGAAGAGGAGGATTGGCATGGTCTCTGTCACTGGACCCCAGTGCATTTTGGCTTCTTGTTACATTTGGCTCCTGAGGAGTCCCTGGATGAGGTAGAAGACATGACAGCAAGAGCTGAGCTTCTTAAAAAAAAAAAAAAAGCTGAGCTTCTCACTTCTGGCTTTCTTTCCAGGTGACCTGGGGCTGACTGTTTCCCTCTGACCATGAACCTCTGCTCAGCTCAAGTCCACCTTCATCTCTTGTCCTTCAGGCTCCAGTTCACGTACTCTCGTTCATTTTGGTGAGCAATGAAACAACTGTTGCTGTAAGAACCTGGGTTCTTGAATTGTCCTGTGGTTCCCTTATAACCCAAGCTCTTCTTTCCTTTTCAGTAAACTCTGATTTATCTCTTCCCAGGGTGAGAGTGACTCTTCCAGGCTGCATCCTGATGAAGGCAGTCTGGCTGGATATCTAGATCTCTCCAGGGAGCTGTTTCTGTGGACTTACTCTTGCTCCTCCTGATGCAGCTGTGCTGACCTCTTCTTCTACACCACCCTCACCAAGTGTTGCCAGCCAGCACTTGCCCTTCCCTTGGGAAAACTCTATTCCTTTCCATTGGAGGAGAGTTGATTGCTTTTTCCTTCAGTAATCTTACAAATCAAATGGTCTTCAGAGAAATAGTGACTGGAAACCTGTAATGGAGGCTCAAATTTTCTGAGTCCAAGCCGAGCAGAAGGCTAGGCATTGTATAATGAGTGCTATCTAAGCTGAGTTGGGATAGACAAGTAGACAGGAGCCCTAAGGCAGGTAAGTAGACCAAAGAACGTTCCAGGGGAGAAAACAGCCTCTCTCTCTTCTCTCTCTCTCTCTCTCTCTCTCTCTCTCTCTCTCTTCTTTCTCTTTTTGGTAGTATAAGGTATTGAACATAGTACCTTCACACTGAGCTATGTCCCCAGTCCTTTTTTATTTTGTATTTTGAGGCAGGATTTTGCTAAGTTGCTCAAGTGAGAATCTGACTTGTGTGATCTGCCTGTCTCAGCCCCTTAGAGTACTGTGATTATAGGTGTGTATCACCACATCTGGCTTTTTGTTGTTGCTTCTGCTGTTGTTGTTTGAGATGAAGTCTCACTGTATTGTCCAGGCTGGACTTGATGTCTATGATGGCCCGGAACTCATGGCAAACCCCTGTTTTGGTCTTTCAAGTGCTGAGATTCTAGGAGTACACCACCATGCCTGGCCCAAAAACACTGGTTTTAAAAGCCTAAATGACCTTGCCAGATGGGGCAGAGGAGGATCGCAGAGAAGGAGGATCGTAGAGGAGAGGCCTGTATCCATGACTGCGTTGGCACCAATCTAGCCCCTTTATGCTTAGCAGGTGATCCTTGTACCACTCCACCAAGAAAAGACAGCAGTGAGTGTCTCCATTTTCTCTCATACTCACTAAGTCATTGCAATCCGTGCTCATCCTTCCCTTCTTCCCGCTTCTTCACAATTATCTCTTTCAACTTCATCCCCACTTTAGAAAGAAGGCAATGGACAGAGAGAATCCTGTAGTTACAGAGCCAGGCAGTGATCCAGATCAGAAGAAATGCCCTGCAGACCAAAAATGGTGCATGTACATTTTGGAGATCAAGTTTGTACTGGCATACAGCCAGGCCCATTCACTTCAGTATTGTTCATGGCTGCTTTGTCCCGACAGCAGCAGAGCTGAGAACACATTGTGTGACCCGCAAAGCTACCCTGTGTACTCACTGACCCTCCAGGCAAAGGATGCTGGCTCCTGACCCAGATGCATGACCCAGATGAGACAGCTGTGCTTGAGAATTAGTGGCAGGGGGTTAGAAGTGATCAAATTCCAAACATAGCAGAGCATACAGCTTTTGCTAATGGATTGAATATGAAACTTACAATAGAGAGGTAAGAATGACTCCTGTGTTTTGTAGTCCGTGTAACAGGAAGGACTGTGAGGAAAACTGATTGAGGCAGCAGAGAGTGAAAAGTTAAGTTTCATAGATGCTGGGACATGAGTTTGAGATGCCTGTTAGACATTTAAATGGAGTGGTCAAGCAGCCTTTTGGTGGATATCAGCAGAAAGATGAGGGACAGAAATATAAATTTGAGAGCTGTCAGTATGTGTTATTTAAAACCATGTGATACAGGTAATAAATAGTCTGTTGGGGATTTTATGGCGATGATGATCAGTTCTGTTTGGGAAAATCATGGAAGAAGATTAGTCCAGGAGCTGAGATTTGATCTAAGTGTAAGGGATCAGTAGGTCCCACACGTAAGAGAAATATTCAAATTGTGTTCTAGCAGAGTGAATGGCCTAAGATAAAACACTAGGCTTGTATTTTTGAGGAAGTGACTAAATCAGTATATTTCCTGCGTTCAATTTTTGGAAAAAAATTTGGGAGAAAGGGGCTCAAGTTTGGGGGGCAAAATGTGTTTTAGTCATAGGTAATTAAGAATAGGTTGGAGTCAAAGACTGGAGATGGTCTTTTCACATGTATTAGTTTATATAGCCAATTGCCTGAGTATCATTCAGCTCTCACTCTGTGCCCTTGGATGTTTTTGTCTTCATTTTATGGCTGACTTGATCTTTGTGGTATTCATTGCTCCTCATTCCCCTTGCCTCCTGGAAACTTCTAGCTGGTTTGGTCTTGATCTCATCTTACTCCTTCTCCTGGGCAGTTTTCTTGCATTCCTTTCTTACACCCACTTCCTCCTCCTTCTTCAGCTCTTTCTCTTTTGCTTTTGCCTAGTTTATCTCATTATTATCTATGGTTTTGATCTTTCTTCCAATATTCCCAAATATCCGCCTCCATCTCATATTTCAGCTCTAATTTTAAAATTATTATCTGCTTTGGGGACATTTTACCTGAATGTGCCACTGGCGTTTCTAAATTAGTATCAGTAAAATGTAATTAATTCTTTCACCAGCCTTTTTCTTCTTCACAGATAACCTATCTTGGCTAAGGGTCACCTTCCATCCTCTTTTCTAAGTCACTAACAGCTGATTTTTCCTCTGTGACTTCTTCACAGTCACCATGGAATTGATTATTGAGTTCTATAACTTCCATACCCCGCCTCTCTGATCAGACCTCTTTGGAATCTTCATTACTGCTGCCTTAATTAAAGATCTTATTTTTTTCTCTCTCTCTTTCTCTCTCTGGTACTGGGAATCGAACTCAGGATGTTGCATTTGACAGGTAGGCACTTTTATTTTCTCTAATTTGGACATTAAATTCTCCTATCTAGTTTCCCTGCTTTAAGACTTTTTCACATTACCTATAATTTCAAATAACTTTGTAATATGAAATCTGATCATACTATTCCTTTTTAAAGCACTACCAACTCTTCATTTTCTATAATAGTTTCAAAATTTTTAACATGGCATAAACTTTCTTTTTTAGTTGAATTCTTAAGTTTGAATTCTTTTATCAGCATCTAACAGATTAGAAAAAAATCTATATCCATCTTAAAAATTATTTAAAATGTATTGCTTAAAATAAATAAATAAATAAATAAATAAATAAATAAAATGTATTACTTTCTTGATATATCACAGTTACTGTGCCAAGCACAGTAAATATAGGTAATGGTAGCAATAGTGAAGTATCTACTGAGGGATGTACCTGTGCACTGTAAATTATTTGTATACCTGAATCCATTTAATCTTTATAACAGCAGTCCAAGCAAGAACGAGGGATGGTTCCTTCTATTATGGGATTTGTTGATTGTGTGTGCGCATGTGTCTGTGCATGCATATGTGTGTGTATTTCACCCTGACAACCAACACTGTGTCTCACTGAGAGCTCATACAAGGAATCATAGAATTTTTAACGGCCATTGATCTAAGCTGCCTCACAAGTGTGCTGGAGCCTCACCAGATTGATTAGCCTGTGCACTGGGAGCTCAGAGCCAATGCTAATCTTCTCGAGGGTGATTTAAGTAAGAAGGAACTACTGCAAAGTCACCCTGGTTAAAAAACAAAAAGGCCTCCTGTCTCTACGTCCCCTCCTCAGCACTGTCAAGGGCACCTTCTGCTCTTCTTTCCTGTGAACTACTACTGGTCAGCTAGACTTACCTAATGTCTTAGTAGCACAAAAGGAACCCAAGAAGACCAAACACTGCAATTTGTTGCTCATGATTTAGTTGGTACCATGATTTAGTAAATTACTTTTTCTAAGGGTTCTTTTTTGACTTGTTTAAGCCAAGGACTAAATGTACCAATAAAAATTTAAATTACTTTGGCTCTTGCCTGAATTGTTCAATAGTCCAATCTCCAGGCTTCACGGCAGTGCCAGGGAGCAGAGCAAACACATTTGACAATGATCCTGCATTACTGATTCACTCTACTCATTAGATTATATTGAAATGTTATGACTTGCTGGGCTCTATTACTTATTTTTTGCCTCCTGTCATTTCAAAGTAATTTTTGCTATTCCATAACAAAATACAAAATTACCTAGAGTAAGGCTAATTGGAAATGATCATTTTTAGATAGGAAGTTAAGCTCTTTACTTAATAATGTTATATTACCACCAGAATTACATGTTTTTTTTTTTTGGTACCAGGGATTGAACTCATGACCTTGAACTTGCCAGGCAGGTGCTTATGCCACTGAGCTAAACCCTTGACCCTACTGATATAGGAGAATGAAACTCCCAACCTACTGTGTCTGCGAGCTATGTTCTCTAAAACCAAAGAATGAATTTTAGGAACAATGGAGGTGAAGAGTAGACTATATCTATTGAGAGAAAAAATGCTTCTGTCTGAAGAGAGACAAAAGGGGTCCTGAGCGGGTTGCCACGGACTTTGTCCTTCTAGGGACCTTTATAGAGTAAAACCGGTGGGCAAAGACTGGGAACTCACAAAGCAGATGGGCAAAAGGTGGGACGTTACTATAGTTAGCCAATAAGATCAATAGTTCAGGTAAAACTGATTACATTACGGACAAATGGGAAAGCAAGTCACGTAGGAAACGGACATTCTTATAGAGCAGTGACTTTCCTAGGGGGATGGGAACTACTTAGGGTATCAATCCTCAGGATATGGGTTCATTTGTATGGTCTTTTGTCTTGAGGCCTGGTCCATAGAAGGAGGTATCAGCTTTCCTGCAGTTTCCAGGTGTTTGCCCTGGCTCAATTGAGGACCTAGTCCTATCTCACTGCCTATAATATTTCTGACTAACCCAGCTGCCTGCAACACTACATTTTCACAAATAACCAACAGTATCACTTTCAGTTAAGGTATTTTAGTATTGTTCAGTTCTAGGAATTGTTAGTTTTAATTGTATTCTTCAAGTTTAATCACACAAATAAAGTCAAGTTGTAAGTTTGCACCATAAAATATTATTTTGTTAGAAAAAACTCACTGGATTAAAAAAAAACAGGAAAGTATGTTTTTTGTTAATCATATCCAAAATACTTTAGCTTTGTTAGCCTCGTCATTTCAATTTTTGTAGAATTTGTTTACTTTATCCAAAGTAAAATGCTTTCTTCTATATGGGCCCTATAAAACTTTTGTGTTGGGCTAGGGATTTAGCTCAACAGGCATAAGCACCTGCTTGGCAAGTGTGACGTCATGAATTCAATCCCCAGTACCAAAAAAAAAAAAACCCCAAAACTTTTGTGTTATATAGTCTAGAGATTTTTCTACATTTATTTTATTTATTTTTAATTGAATGCATGATCAGTGTAACAAACAGACATGTTTTGAGTGAGGTGTTTGTTCCCTGTGATTAAGCAATGGACTATTCTTACTAATTTACCTGGGTTTCCAATATATGACAACAATACAAATTCATACTTACTTCGTTACTATAAAAGTGTTACAATTTATTATGGATATGATAAAAACAAATACATCTTAGTTTAATAGGGTACAACCATGTCTAAAAGTGGTTTTAGCTATGAATAAAATAATCAAAGTTATTCATTCTCCCTTAGAAATTTTGCCCAAATTTTTAAATATCAGCAAAATGAAATGTGTTAAATTGCTGATATCATTATTTCTCTTTGCTGTTGTTATTATTTCTATTTGTCCTCAAACTACTACCTGAATTAGTCCTTTATCAGTTGTTGTATGCTCTGCTTTGTTCTATGTCTTGATAGCTAATTGTGTTGTATTTTCTATGCTTCATATCTCTTGACTGTGTTCAGTTAGCACTAAAATTTTTCTTTTTTTTTTTGCAGTTTTATAACTTTGTTGGTACAACTTAGATACACATAACGATGACATTCATCATGAAAAATTTCTACCTATACATGACATACCTTACTTCTTCTTTTTCCCCATTCCCTTCCCTTCTCTTCAACTCCTCCTTCCCTCCTTATTTGCAAAAGCTTTGTTTCCACTTTTCCCTCATTTGTTCTTTTCTTGTCTCCTTTCCTTCCCCTCCCCTACCCTCAGTTCCCCTTCCCATTTGAACAGTTCCTTCCTATTTCACAATACCTATTATTCATTTTGGCCCTTATTTACTCTTTGGTTTCTCACAGCAGAGAATCAAGGCATATCTAATTTATTTCACTTAAGAGTATGATCTCAAGCTACATCCATTTAGCTAGAAATGACTCAGGCTTATCTTCCTCTGTGGCTGAGTAGTACTCCATTATATTTTTTAAAATCATACCCGAAAGAGCTGTGCCCCAAAAAGCTGCAGTGGGAGGCAGGACCAAGGAACAGGACCAAACTGTAGTCACCTTTCCCAGTGGCGCAAAAATAGCCCCAACCAATAACCTGTGTATTACCTGTGCCCACCCTAAGTGCCACCCCGGTCAGAGGTTATATACATACCCTAACCCGCACGTGCGGGTTAGAGAAAGCCAGGCTGTCTATGGTCATAGACTTTTCTCCATGTTCTTAAAATAAAGGTCTCTTTATCTCATGTTTTGCTGTTTCATCGTGCCGAAAATCCTAACATAATGGTTCCATGACCATGATAGCAGTGTGCATGGCTCCTGGAAACCCCCCAGTTTGAGCTCCCCTACTAACTCAAGGACCAGACCGTATCTTGTATTCTTTCCTGTTCTTTTCACCACATGGAGCCAGTCTGTCCCCACCATTATGAACAACACCAGCTTATTTCATTTACTGCAGGTGAGCCAAATTCCGTCCAGGGTTTTCTGTTACTGTGGGCCGACCCACCCAGACTGCCCATTCCGTCCCAAGGCTCAGTTAATAGTTCTCACGTTCCTTGGACAGTCTGAGGCAGGACTATTTCTGTGATCCTCTGGGATCCCCACTCATATCCTTGGTGATGACCAATGGTATCGAGCTGGGACCGTTTTTTTAATCACACTTCCAAAATTAGGTGATGATCTTCTTTTGATAAGTGTGATCTGGAACAACTTTCACGTGCCTTCAAATGTAAAATTGAGATTGTTTATGATGACAAGTGTTTTCTTTCAGATCCAGACATCTGCCTTTTCCTTGTGCTCCAGCCAGGAGATTCAGGTCAAACCAGCACGAGGTCAACAGTCAAATAATATATGTTATACTTAGAGATGCTTAAATAGTAAGCAGTCCAAACAATGTCACAAATTTCTCCAGTGCTCAAATGTAAAAACACCCATGGTTAATACAAAATAATAGTTCCATTTAATGTTCTATGTTAAGCTTACTGCCTCTAATGCACTGTACTGTTACTGTTGTCAATCTTTTTTTAAAATTTTTTAAATTTTATTTTAAAAGGAAGTAAAATTAAACACAACAAAGCAGAACAGAATGGGACATAAGAAAGCATAAATTTCAAAGCTAGACAGCCAGAGATCTTCACTATCTGTTATATTGTCTCGTGTTTTCTTCCAAATGGTTGTCCTTATCTTTGCATATGGAGAGCTTATACTAAATAACATAGCCAATCTTTTCACAAGATGTGTAGCTCACTGGCTCCCACTTGCTAGGCGGCGGGGGGGGGGGGACACGGGATGGGGGACAGGACAACATGAGATGTCTGATTCTCAGCCCACAGGCAGGCAGGATCACAGTTGCCCCCCAGAGAAGGGAAGAGTTCCTTGTTCTCCTGGCACCCAAGCGAACCTTACAGTGCAGGTCCTGATGTGCCAGGGTCTCTCTTTCAGGCCACCGAAAGTCTGCCACACTCTCAGCTGCCCCCCAGAAAGGGGAGGAACTCCTTGTTCTCCCGGCACCCCGAGTCAACCACATGGTACAGTTCCCGAGGCATCAGGGTCTCTCCCCTGCAGGCCTCCTAAAATCCACCATACTCACCTGCTATTTCTTTCTGGTGAATTGACCATTTCATTTCCAAAGTTCTGAAATGGCCAACACACCACAGAAAGAATTCTCTTTAGGCTCCTGTTTGAAACCAGCAGCTACAGTGATCTCCTGGCCTTGCTTCAGGGCCATACTGTTATCAATCTTATAGATGTTCAACAACTAAAATTAAGAAATAATTATACATTCCTTTTGCTGGGATCCACCAGATATTTTCCAGAAAAAGGTTTTATGACACTGCAGCTGATCTCTCTTTCCTAAATAAAAAGGTAAAATTAATAAAACAGGCCATCCTCTAAAAATCAGATGGCATTAGACATTCTTTTTTTAAAAATTTTATTTAAAGAGAAAAAACAAAACAAAACAGAATAAAGGGTAGCAACAATACAGAATTCCAAGGAAAAAAGGAAAAGAACAACAACAATAAAACCTAAGAAATTATTACTTGACAAATTACATACTGACTTCTTGGAAAGAGTTGTTCAAATTACAAAGTTAAAACATGTAAGGTAGACATTCAAACAGTGACACTGTTAACAGTTCTGCTCCACAATCTGACAAAAACAGCAATATAGTCATCCATCTTACCCACTCAAATATACATGCAATTATATCAAAAGGGTAAAATTAAACACAACAAAACAGAACAAAGTGGGTCACAAGACAGCAATGTAAGAGACATAAATTTCAAAGCTAGACAATCAGAGATATTCACTCTCTATCATATTGACTCTTGTTTTCTTCCAAATAGTTGTCCATATTGTCACATATGGGGAATTCACATGAAACAACCTAGTATGGAATTGATCTGAGCAGGATGCAGAGGGCATTTCAGGTCTTCAAGACCAGACATTAGGGAAGCAAAGAATGGCTGTCATAGTATCTGTCATTCTCCTCAAAACAGCTGTCCATACCTTCATATGTGTTGAACTTAAACAAGACAAAGCAAACTAAAATCACTTTGAACAAAAAGTGATAGTTTTGCTGGACTTCACATCATGACATTATGGAATCAGCACTGGGTATTGTAGTGTCTCTTTTTCTTCAAAGTAGTTGTGCATTTCAACATGTGTTATATAATTGGTTCTTGTAAACTGTTTATAAGCTCTACACATGCATGAGTCTCTAAATGTATATCTATCCTTCGTGTAAAAACAACAAAAGATAAAACAAAACAACTCCTTCGTGTAAAAACAACGAAAGATAAAACAAAACAACTCCTAGAAAAGCATGAGGCAAAAAAGTCACATAAAACCGCTATACTAGGTGATCTACAATGGTTACCATGATGTCTCAGCAGTATATAACAACATTAATAAAAACGAAGCATTGGAGACATCATAAGACTTCAAAAGCAAGTAATAATCAAACCAGAGTGGGTATCTTAGTGAATCTGGTCATCTTCGTGTAGTTGCCTATACTCTTAGACTTGATGCTATCAATCATAACAGATTTAAATAAAATCAGTCAATACAAAGTAGCAATCTAACAAACCAGATTCAAATAACATCAGTCATAATAAGACAGTATAAGTTATAAAGGGCTTCAGATTTAGTTGATAGGAAATTAAGGATGATTACCATAATATGTCCTCTTATTTTGGGGATAGCTGACCATGTCCTCAAGTCTAGTGTAAGTAGACAAACTGGAACAGCATGTAATCCATCTAAGCAGAGTGTAAATTTTAAATTTTGTTACCCAATTAACAATATCCTCTGCCTCCCTTTTTTAGACAATTCCTCCCCTTTCACTCCCACAGGGTGCACTGCTTGTTTTGGGTCCCACTGCCTCCCTATATAGAGCATCTCAATGGACCCTATCTCCTGATCTACTCTGCCTGTGTGTTTCTCTCTGTTAATATTTCAAGGCCATCTATACTAGAGATTACAGCCAATCTTCTCTGCCTTATTTCTGATATTCTGTTCTTCTGCCATTGGTTGTCTATATTTCTGTTCCACTCCACTATCTGCCCTGTTCACTGAGGCCTCTCTGCCACTGTTCATGAAATGCTCGTATTGTTGTTCTCTCTCCCTAGAATGTCCTTCAGTATTTTTGTAGGGTTGGACTGGTGGTCACAAATTCTCCTAGTTCCTCTTTGTCATGGAAGCATCTTGTTTCTCCATTAATTTCTAGAGAGAGTTTTGCAGGATACACCAATCTGGGCTGGAGATTGTTCTCCTTCAGCGATTGAATTACTTCACTCCAAGCTCTTCTTGACCTGATGGTCTGTGTCGAGAAGTCTGCTGTGATTTTGATGGGTTTTCCTTTATAGGTGATCTGTTTCTTTTCTCTGATGGCTTTTAATATCTGTTCTTATATTGAATTTCTGGGATCTTGATTATTATGTGTCTGGGTGTAGCTCTGTTTGGGTTGTAGGTGGCTGGAGTTCTGTATGCTTCATACCTCTGCATATCATTTCTTTTTTCTATGCTTGGGAAATTTTCCTTAATAATTTCTGTGAATAGCCATTGTAATTCCTCTGTTTTGATTCCTGCTTCTTCATTC
>PVJX010019546.1:0-34690 GCA_004027295.1 Dolichotis patagonum | reverse complement strand
CCTACATCATTCCTCATCACTCTTATCACACTTACCTATGATACACCTTCTCTTTTCTTTCTTGTTTATGTTCCCCAACTATACTATAAACCTCAAAAGAGCAGGGACTTTATGTTGTTCACAATATAATCATCAGCACCTAAACAGATGACCTCTTTCATGGCACACTCTCAGTAAAAGCTTATTCAATGGAAGACTATGGTGGTTAAGTTTTGAGCTCAGTTGCCATATTACACTGAACCTTTGGACCACAGAAGATGGCCGTGAGTCATGTAAGACATCAGCATTCTTCAAAAACATGCAGCGCATTTCAGAAACCCTGCCCATGTGCCTCACTGAAGCATTTCTTTCTCCATCACCACTCACTCCTCACACTTTTCATTTGCATGCAGAATGGTTTCCTGGGAATCCCATCACCAAATGGATCATTGCAATTCTTGTCATCAAATAGCAGCTAATACCAAATAAGAACTGCTGAGTAATTCATGAAGACACATCAATGTGAATTAATTAAAGGATTCATGTGTAGTTATATATGAGAAATTGCTACAGAAATACACAGTTAACCAAAATCATCCTATGTATCTAAGTGCAACATGTGAAAATATTTTTTGGTAGTAAACACCAAATATGTTCACTATTCCAATAGGAAGCACATTCTTCATGTTTCTAAATTCAGTTGGCAAGGAACTACATGTTATACAAAACCTACTAACAGGAATATGCCTGTGTCAACACAACAGGAGACTTCAGCCTCTCAGTGTTTGTGCTGTGTGGCTTGCATGTGGCAAAAGTCCAGACTGGTGCTGCAGAGAAGTTGCTGGTAATGCCAGTGTTGGTTTCTGTCCTCATAACCCAGTTTGTCATGGTAGAAATATTTGTAGTCATTATTTTACATCATTGTTCGATTTTATACTTTCAGATCTAAATAATTTTTTTGGAATTTGTGAAAAATGTTTACTGTAACAAGATGGCTGGCCTGGTTAAAGATCTGTGTGCTGATTTCCTGGAACCTTTGAATAAGAAAGGTCAATACAGATGTGATTAATTTGAGTATTTTAGCATTGACAGATTATCCCAAACTTGAAGATAATCCAACTAGTGCAGTGTATTTGTATAATTTCCATTGTTTTTAGCTATACAGTCCTCAGCTAGCAAATACTTTCCCACTGTTATCGTGATTAGGTTCTTTTTTCTCCTTTTCCTTCAGTGAATTTTGGTCATACATTTGTAACACAGTTGGATCTTTTCTCAGTCTGTGTTGCCGTTTCCATTGGACTCCTGGGTGGTTCATTTTTAAATTATATTCACTAAATTCACTCTTTTAGGTGTGGATTTATGGATTTTGACTTTCATGTGTTGTGTTCACCAGTCATCAAGAAAATAAGTCCATCCTTCTAAAATGTCCCCTTTACATCCTCTCTAGGGTCCTCCTCTTCCGACTCTCCCCACCATTGAAAATCATTGCACTGTTTCTATCCCTATATTATACGATCAGAAGAATACAGTATGTACCCTTTGTGTCTTCTTTATTTCACCAATAGAGTCCACTCTATATTCCCTCATTCTTGTATGAATCAGTAAGTCATTAGTCTTTCAAGTTAATGATGCACACAGGTTAACCATTGACTTTGGCAGTGCAATTGGTAGCTTTCATTTTTGACAGTTTCAACCTTGAGACCAAATGTTAAGTGAAGTAAATCAAACACACAAACTTACATATCACATGGTTTCTCTTATATGAGAAACTCAATATATAAATGAAGTTCAAAATAGAAGAGCAATAATAGCTAAAAAGGGAGAAAAAAGTTATCACAATCCAGCATGGGCAATGTATCTAAAAGTGTATCTTCATTTAGTACAACTGCCTTATGTGTTTTATACAGTTTTAATCCTATTAATCTGGTTGCTAATCTCTATGTGTGATAATTAATTTTATAATATTTATAAGAAAATTAAATGAATGTGATCCTGGCAAACAAAGGGGAAAGTGAAAGAATGTGTTATATATTATGAACATGAGGCAATTCTCCACAATGAATGTAATCATTATCTACTCAAATATGTGCTAATAAAATTTTAAATAAAAAATAAATAAATATGAAAAATAGAACCTCAAAGTTTTTATAAACATTTGCATAGTGATTTATGGGGGAAATATTTCTTAATTTTATTTAATGTTTAGTTTTATTTTTGAATAGAAAATGACTTCTGTTAAAGTACAAAATACTATGTAGACTACCCTGTGTTTACCATTTTAAAGATAAATATCAAAAATCTATTCAAATAAGAAATAAAAATCTTGGGAAAATAACTAAATGAAACCATGAAGCCTCATGAATAAACAACATCAATAAAGGCTATAATATGATTACTGTCATCCAGTATGAGTTCTAAAACAATAATCAGATGGAATGCAACAGAAAATGGAAAATAATGGCTTAAGTTGCCTGATCCAGATACCTTTTATGTTTTTCAAAGAAGTTTTATACTCATTATCATATTAGAGCAGGTTATTAGAATATGAGTTAGTTGAAGAAGTATTTTTCTTTTTTTTTCTTTTCTTTATCATTTCTTTCTTTCTGTCTTTTTTTTTTTTTTTGGTCTTCTGAGATTTTCAAAACTGGCTAATTGTCAAGTATTTTCTTCTAGTCTGTGGCATATCTCCTTATTTTCTTGATAGTACATTTCATAGAGTTCAAGTTTTTAATCGCCAATATGTAAGCCACTCTCCTTGTATGAAGAGAAGAGAGAAATTAAATATTTTCAGAAATTATTGTAACTAGAACATAATTGAATGCGTTTGTCTCCTTGGAATACTCACAAGGGAAAACTTCATGATCACTAGAATGTCCTGACATATTCTGAACATGTTCGTGGTGACTTATTAACTCTTACTAATTTGTAGAGTTTTCTGTCTCTGTCTACATAATGAATAAGGGTTCACTTATAAACTCTGCAAAGGCAGTAATTCACATGGTTGGAGCAGAGTTGTGATTTATTGTGCTTAAATGAGGGAGTTAGATGAAAGCAACTCAAACCTTGTGTGTGAGAACCAGGTAAGTTGTATTTTCAAATTTTGGATACAGGTATGCAACACATTTACCCTATGGTGATTTTAGTCCTAAATCTTAGCATATGTGAAAAGTCAACCAGTAGGAAAACTAACCTTAAAAGACTACTTATTTAGGGCATTGAGTATGTAGGGTTCTAAACATTTTTAAGTTTAATTTGTACAGATGGATGTACTTACTAATCTTGACTTCATATAAAGTGGGGCATTACATAATGTGAAACTGGGGTCAAAGAATGGCAATCGTGTTAAAGGTGTATCCATTTAAATTGCTAGACAGTAACACCGATACAATCCAGGTAAGTTACATATCCTTGCAGTATACTCAGAGTAAATTGTCTGTTCATACTCTTCTGCTAAATGGTTGCATTAATCTATAGTCTGACTTGCGTGCTTTATAAGTCTTCTTTTTTATCCTTCTTTTGTTCACCCACTGTCTTTCTTGATCTCACTTTCATATCCTACATCAGCCATCAGCCTCATGGAGCATTTTATCATGTTTTGTATTTCTTTATTAGTATTATATGAAAACTGCACACTTACAGTATTTAACAACTTCATACTTTTATCAGCAAGAATCCATTGACTGCTCTGATAGTCATGCAGGTTTTTTAGTAGTACTCTAGTAGCGGTTGACATTAGTGAGTACTTGCTCTCAAAATGACATCACACTAAGTGTTCAGCACAATCTAATTTGTTGCAGTGATCTGCTTCAATAGAAATAATCTTATAATTCCAACTGTACAAATGTAGAAAGTGGAACCGAAAATTCAATTAATTTAACCTGTGACTTCTAAGAAGATGAAGTGGTTAGGTGGGTTTCATTGACTTGGGAGTTGAATAGGAGGTTAAAAAGGCACACTTCTGTCTGTGTCTGGGTTGTCATGTAGAAAGGACCTTGATCTCTGTGTCTTGTCCCTCACCCTTTACCTCTGTGGCTCTGCTCTGCTTTTGGTTGCAGTGAACTGAACCTTTATGGACTGAATTTTGATAAGTAAAAAAAAAAAAAAACCTCCCCTCCTTTAAATTGTGAATGTTGGGTCCAAGCAAGGAGAAAACTGGCTAAGATGGAGTATTGGTACCAGAGAAGTGAGATATACCTAGCCACGTGACTTAGAAGCCTTAGGACATGTTTTGAGAGGAGTTTGGAACAGTGTGGATATGTAGGTTAGAGAAGTCCTAGAATATCATAAGAGTGTGATGGGTGATTCTGACAGGTTCTCAGAAAGCTATGATGCTGGTAGCAATGTGGACAGTAAAAGCCAGGCACAGGAAGTTTCCATTAAGAAGTACTGTAATGGCATTTTGACTAGAGGCCATGAGTATTATACTCTGACAGGAAATTTATCCACTTTGCTAGTGTCCTCAAAATTTTCAGAAGACTGAGAAGAAATTGTCTTAGTTAATTTTCTCTCTCTTTGCTGAGACAAAATACCTGATGCTCAAAATTAGGGAAACAAAGGTTTATTTCTTACAGTTCTTAGAGGTTTCAGTCCATACTCAGCTGGCTGCAAGGCAGGGTGGCATGGCTGGGGGGCAGCCTTTCATAGCTGCTGCAAACAGCGAGGCATGAACCAGCAAGTAAGAGAAGACACACCTTCTTCCTGACATTACACTGTGTGCTGGCTCTGCCCCTGGATGAGTGCAGCACTCACAACGCCAATCCCAGTACTAGATGATGCACCAATCACAAACACTAGATTCAGCCACCTCCATAATAGCATGAGGCTTGGGGGGACATCAGACACAAACCATAACATTCCACCCCTGGCCACCCAAAGACTCATGCACATCCTTTATACAAAAGACATTTAGTCCATCTCCAAGAGTTGCCAAAATCCAAGTCCCAAGTCTCCTCCTAAGGCAAGCTCATAGCTCTAACTCCCTGTACAAATGAAATAAAGTTAAACACTTCCAACATACAAAGGCACAAGATAAACATCACCATTCCAAAAGTTACAAACAGGGGGAAAAAGTATAATAACCAAAGCAAGTCCAAACTCCAGCAGAGCAAATAGTAAGTTCTGGAGTTCCATGCTCAGTATCTGAAGCAGTCTGGTTGTGAGCTCCAAAAGGCTCAGATGACTTCATCCCCATGGCACTTCCAGGGATGTCAGCTTCTGCAGCTTCTCTCTTAAGCCCCCTCTGCTCGGCTTTTGTAGTTTTCCTTGGATGACCACGTTCCTGGCTTTTCCAAACTTCTAGGGTCTCCACTGTACCTTTGTGTTATCTATCACAACTTTACATATTTCTCTCTCAGGGGCACACTGTCTGGCCCCCTCAAGCCTTCTGAAATCAGGATTGAAGCTGCCTCAACCTCAGAACTCCTGCATTCTCCATTCATCTAAAACCAGTGCAATGTGTATGCTGCCAAGGTCCACTGCTAGCTAGAGCAGTAACCAGGCTTTCCTCACTCTTGGCTGTAAGAATCAATGACTGGATTGCTGAACACTCTCAACCTGATTGTGAGCAACAACTTCTCTAATCCACCACCATTCTGAATTCTGGTGCAGCTGCCATCATTCTGGAACCTCCTGTGACCTCTGTTGCCACTCTGGAACACGGCACTCTGCAGCTTTCCACTCTGAGCAAAGTCTACCTTATCTGGGTGGCTCGTAGAGACATGGTTGTATCTGTCCTTAACCCATTACTTATTGGCACTTCCCACCTGCTCTACATACTTGCCACCATGAACCAAACTGCTCTGCTATGCCTTACCCTTTTACCATGATATTCCTACCTTGAGCCTAGCAACTATGCTGAATCTTCGGAATCTAAAATGAACTAAATCAGACTTTTACTCCTCTAAATTGTGGGTGTTGGACTTGTGACTCAGTTACAAGAAAACTAGTATAGTCTGTAACTCTATCATTAAAGAAATGTCAAATGCATAGATTTTTTAAAACTATTTTTGTTTTCCAAGTCAAGATGTGTTAGTCTTACTCTGTTCACTTTCAAGATTATTTGGACCAATCATGGTCCTTTGCATTTACATATAAATTTTAGTATCATTTTTCCTTTTATGTAACAGGCTATTAGAATTTTGGCACAGGCTATCTGCTATAGTGGAAAGCTTTCCCTGTGCGTTATTCTCAAGTTTATACTGATGAAGACTTCTCTGACAGGAGAGAGACAACTGGAGGGTAATGTATATGCTTCAAACCCACATAAAAACCACTCCCATCAATTCTTCCTGAAGTCCACAAATCACAGAACCTTTTTAGTATATACCAAGTATTCTGTAACATTAAATGTTAATATTTTATTTTTAAAATTAATGTAGCGTAGGAGGTAACATAGCATAGAAAATAGTGGTATTCAAACCTATACATTTCTCTACACATACTTGTTCAATTGCAACTGAGACATGTACTAGTTGTAGACAATGGATTTTAGGAAGAATTGATAGCAATGGTTTTTATGTGGGCTTGAAGCATATACATTACCCTCCAGTTGTCTCTCTCCTGTCAGAGAGTTTGTGAAGTCTTCATGATCTTGCAGGTACAGCTGGAGATGGAGAAGTCTTCAGATAAAGCCAGAGCAAGGAATATAACCTCCAAAGGCAAGCGACCTGCCTCCTCCAAGTGGGCCCAGCTCCTAATAGCTCATTCAGCTGTGACTTCATCACTGAGCCAATACTGATGTTGACACCTTATGTTCCAAGCAGCTGCCAAAATTTCCACCTGTGAACACATGGAACACATGAAACTTTGGGTGCACATTCAGGATCTAAGCCATAAAATTTTCCTTATTGATTAAAAACTAAAATTTAAAAAAGTTAATTTCCAATTAACTCAGCTACCTTAGTGCATAGAACCAATTATAATCTCTACCCATGTTTGTCATCATGAGAGAGATGTGGTAAGTCTTCTAGGGACTGAGAGCTTAGAGAGGGCCATGTAGAGGACAGAATCGATCAGTTACCTTTATGGAAGGAAAAACCATTCCTGGGTCTTAAATGTGGTAATGTGGTAAGACTATGGATTTTTAATTTTCTTTTAAAATATTTTTTTGAAAAGTTATTTTTAAGAAATGGGGAAGTCTATTATTCAGAGGGTGACTGTCATGAACAGAATTGTATTATATGACTCAAAATAGAAGAGAGGATTTTGAATAGTGTTTGAATCACAAATAAGTAGCAAATATTTGGAATAATAGGTAAACAATGTACCTTGAGTTCATAAGTACATATTGTAAATGTGTGCTGAAAAGTCACACTGTATTTCATAAAGATATTCAATTATTGTCTGTCAAAATAAAATAAATTATTAAATTAATATAAATAAAATAATATAAAAAGTTTTTTCTAGGAAGACTTGAAGCATCTTTAAGAAACAATAAAATTGAGAGCAAAATAAAATAAAATCTTAAAATTACAACTAAATAGGAATGCATTACACTTGGGAATGGAAAACAATAAAGCCACTTCCATAAATAGTTGAGAGTTCTTATTCAGTTTATTTACTTTATGACCAAACAAAACAACTGCTGGGCATTTACTCAAATGAAGCAAAAAAATCTATGTTCACACAAAACTATCAACTTTATTCATGGGCAATCACCAAATGCAAGATCAAGAAAAGTTGCCCTGGACCAAAAATGAGAAAAATAATGTCCAAACTCATTTTTTATATATAACACTATAATAAAAATGTTTTGCTACAAATATATGTAATGAAGTGACTGTGTCCCAACTAAGTCTCTGCTAAATAAAAGATGCTACTATCAGAAACCATATTTCTAGTATTTGAATGAAGGACGTTTTTACAAAGGCAAGCTTATAAAGCAAAGATTGTCTCATAGTTCACAGGAAACTGTACAGGAGAAGTTGGCAACAAAAAGCTCAGGAAATTTGGAGAATGGTTCCATGACTGTACATATAACTGAAATTTTAGAACTCTAATTTATTGTTCATATTGCCATTTGTGATTTATATATTAATAAGTAATTTATGAGGCATAGGTATGTATTTAAAATTTCCAAATTAGTCCCCATAGACAGTTTGTTTCTTCAGTAGGAAAGAGGATAGTGGAAACAGGAGCTACAGGTGCCCTCCTGGGGACCGTCTCCTGAGAGCTCTGTGTCTTCATAATCTTCTCTTGGTTCTTCTGTGTTAGCTTCTGATAGTCAGCATTACTTCAGGCCACTTCACTTTAGAGAGACTAGAAAAATAGTCCTAGCCCCTTGTATATCCCTATTTATCT
Organism: Dolichotis patagonum; assembly: GCA_004027295.1. Classification (NCBI taxonomy): domain Eukaryota; kingdom Metazoa; phylum Chordata; class Mammalia; order Rodentia; family Caviidae; genus Dolichotis; species Dolichotis patagonum. The sequence continues at coordinate 26,413 of PVJX010019546.1, read as the reverse complement.
CAATGTAGACAGTTGCTCATGCAAACAGGCTTTCTCCCAATTTTATGATTTTTCTAAGATCCTATGACACAGTTAAAGGTATAACTCAAGATAAAAATTTTGAGTGACTCAAAAATGATAACCACTATTTATAAATACAATTCTGTGAATTATGCCCCAGAGGTAATTTTCTTGTTTTTATGTTACAGTTAAGGAGGTAGTAAGTAACTCTTCCAAAGATCTAGAAAAAAATTCATGGTAGATTCAAGACTTGAATCCATATTAATACTTCTTGTTTCATAGTTTTCTCCCTGCCTTAGATACCCAGGGAATATTGACCTGAAAGAGTGAGCGTTTCTGCTATAATTGGTGCTGTAATTTATGGTTGAATTTCTGCTTTTAGCTTCACTGTTGAGACTGCTGTATGTTTTCAAGGAGCCAGGTAAGCTACTATAATCAAAATGCATGCTTAAGAAAACTGTCTCATATAGAAGCCATGGAGCTATATTTAACCATGTTTTAACTTTTTCCCTTAGAAAGAGGTGAGTATGAGATGTAAATGACAAAAGCCTCATCAGCAGGCAGTCTAATTTTAATTAGGAAACATCATTTTCCTCCTCTAAAAAAAGGATTAGTCAAAAGCAACAGTACAGGCAATGCTCTGACTGATGGTAGAAATTTCATCTTGTTCCTTGTATGGTAATTTAGCATTGGAGGTAAAGAAAAAGCACAACTAAGGGGTGAAAGAGGCCTTATTTAAATTAAAGAAACTGTCAAAAAGAATTATGAAACTCCTAATCTCATTTTAACATTTTCTCTGATCTTTTCCTTATCATTTCTAGCACATCCATCCACAAGGATACAGTGTGACTAAATCACAAGTTGCCAGTTACGTCCAAACTGAGCTTAAATCTCAAATCTTCATCAATCCACATATGTAACTGTAGAGCATTATAATACTCTGAAGTCTGCATTTGTCTCAATGGTAAAAATGAAAAGTAACAATACCTGACCACAGAAAAGATGCACAAGCACGTGCTCACACACACGCACACACACACACACACACACACACACACACGTATGTATATTGCTAAAATGGGAATATTTGCTTAACTTGAGCAAACTTGAGGGTTACGTTTGCAAACATAATATGCTCAAGTCTTTAGTTCACAAATTGTTGCCAAAGGTAAGGAAGAAGGTAGTGGGAACAGCTTTTAGCCTTGGATAGAAGCCTTCTGAAGACTTCACACTCAAACACTCAAAGAGTCAAAACACTATTTCTTCATGACACCAGTCTCAAATGAAATATTCATTAATTATTTTATCTTTCATTTTAAATGGACAAATAATAATTGCTCATATTTAGTAGGTGCAATGTGGTATTTTAATGTATTTTTCCAACATTTAGGGTGCTGCAGAAAATGCATCTGCAGGCTAAGGTCAAGTCACAAATTACGAAGTTCAGCCCTCGACCTCAGTCATTCAAATACAGGTAGATATGGCTGACAGCAAGAAGTATCACAAGAAATGGACACTCTTTCAATGCAAAACAAAATATGAATTTCAAGAAAGAAATTAAGCAAAAACAAAACAAATAAACAAAATCCCCCAGCTATATAGGAGAGAGCTTAAGTAAACAGAGAATAACCAGGGAACATAGTGAACATCCCAGTGACTATACTATGTAAGAAAAGCTATTGTAACAAAGACATTTCAAGATTTTAAAACTAACCCACAGCCCAAAACTGGCATAATGTCACCTACCTGACGTAAGTAAACTTAGAGGCCATCGTTCTGTTTGAATAATTCCTTATATTCATTTGACTCAGAGCTCAGAATTTAAAGATTGTTTTTCTGCATTTCACATTTAGTTTTCATAATGGTATCTTAGGCAGATATCATTTCATTATTCTTTACATACTATGTGCATAGCCATATATAAAACTTCAGAATAATTTTAAAAATTTACCAAATATTAGTTTATACATACATAAAATTTGAAAACTGGAGACAGAATTCATGTAGAATTTCCAGGTAAACAATTTGGTTTCACATAATTAAGGAAGTCAGTTTTGTAGTTAACCACACATTCAGAGAGGGAAAAACTTGAAATACACATTATTATTGTAAATACTCTACGTGCTGTGTAAACAGTGTAACACCTTTTCCACAATATCTGTTAACACTCCTGTCTTTTATTTTCCTTTGTTGCAGGGCATTTTCTGGCTGCAAATAGTGTCAATGGAGAATAGGACAGAGGTGACAGAGTTCCTCCTGCTGGGACTGACCGCTGACCCGCACCTGCAGCTTCCCCTCTTCATCACCTTCCTCCTCATCTACACCGTCACTGTGGCTGGGAACCTGGGGATGATCCTGCTCATCCTCCTGGACTTCCGTCTGCACAGCCCCATGTATCTTTTCCTCAGCAACCTGTCCCTGGTGGACTTGGGATACTCTTCTGCTGTCACTCCCACTGTCATGGCTGGGCTGCTTACAGGAGACCAGGTCATTTCCTACAATGCTTGTGCTGCTCAGATGTTCTTTTTTGTAGCTTTCGCTACTGTGGAAAGTTACCTCTTGGCCTCCATGGCCTATGACCGCTATGCGGCAGTGTGTAAGCCTTTACATTACACCACCACCATGACCACAAGTGTGTGCTCCTGTCTTATCATAGGCTCCTATATCTGTGGCTTCCTGAATGCCTCCATCCACATTGGGGACACATTCAGTCTCTCCTTGTGTAATGACAATGTGGTCCATCACTTTTTCTGTGATATTCCAGCAGTCATGGTTCTCTCCTGCTCTGATAGACGTTTCAGTGAGCTTGCTCTTGTTTATGTTGTAGGCTTTAATATCTTTTTTGCTCTCCTTGTTATCTTGATCTCCTACATACTCATTTTTGGCACAATCATAAGGTTGCACTCAGGAGCAGGATATCAGAAGACTCTGTCCACCTGTGTTTCACACTTCACTGCGGTCTCCATCTTCTATGGCACTGTCATCTTCATGTACCTGCAGCCCAGCTCCAGTCACTCCATGGACATGGACAAAATCTCATCCGTGTTCTACACCATGGTCATCCCCATGCTGAACCCCATAGTCTACAGCCTGAGGAACAAGGAGGTCAAGAGCACATTCACAAAAATTATTTTGAAAGCAAAGTAATCATTAGAATCTTGATTTTACTGGTGCAGGATGACAACACCGAGCCACAGAGCTCTCTGGCCTTCTATTTATCAGTTTCATTTTAAAGGACCTGAAGTGCTGCCATTTTTCTGCAATTTGTTTTACAGAAAATAATGATGTACTCAAATATAATACCTTCTCATGAGTGATTAAAATGTTCTTGGGATCAGATTGCATTATTCAGTCAAATAATATCTTACGTTGAGCTCTGATCCTTGCAAATCTGTGCAAAACAAGGCAAAAGAGCCCAGTAACAAAATTACATTCAGATGGTCATAGTCATGTACTGTGCGGGTGGTGAATTAGCCACAAGTAAATATGATGTGTCTGTTTTGAATGTTTAATTTAAATGTTAATTCTCCTGGGTTTAGGGTTACACACGCAGCTGTTAAACTTGTTTTGTGTATTTCTGTAAGAGGGCTTACCAAGATTTTACACTGGTAACACCAGCATTAATGGAGAATTCTGTACTCCTCAGTGTGGGTGACCATAATCAACTCCATTTAGGGTTTCCCTGAATACAGTACAGAATTTAGGAAAGGGAACATCCTATGTCTCCCTTTTTTATCGGGAAACCCTATCCTCTCTAATTCTTGGACATCAGAGCTACTGTCTCTCGAGCCTTTGGCATCCAACCTGACACCAGTCACACCTCACCCCCCTACCTAGTTCTTAGGGGTTGACCCAGACTGAGCTACACCACCCGCTTTTCTAGCTCTGCAACTCGTAGGAAGCACAGTGTGTAGCTCCACAGTTACAAGACTCACTATCCATAATTAGTCTCTTCTACGTCTCTTTTTATTCTAATGATTGTTTCACAGGAGAATTTGTCCTAATTAATTTGTGCTTAATATTCACAACTGAATATTTGCATATTAAAATATAATTTTTCTCTAATAATTTATATTTACCACTATGACAAGTGTCCTAATTTGAGGGGAAAAAACATGGTGTACTATGAAAAGAAATTGTGTTCTCTTTCTTTGTGTGTGTTACTGAGAAATGCATAAGCTTGGAATCTCATGTAAATTAATATTTATATTTATTGAGTGATTTTCCACTGAACATGTTCATCTTTTAATTTTCAATATTATAAGATATTCAGAGTACCAAAAAATGCTGAGAAAATATTTTTATCCATTCATTACAACCAATATTCAACTACATAAAAATTACCCTGACAAACCAATGATGGTATACATTTTTCTTGCTGAAAATTATTTCAAATCATTAATGCAGACATCTATTTTAATGTGATTTATATTATCTCTGGTCATTCTCCAAAGTCTTTTTCAGTTTCAGTTGAAATTATAGGGATGCTGCAAAATAGTCCCCTTAAGGTTTTCTGATCCATGAGTGTGAGTTATCTTTACCTTCATTTAGATCTAAAAATTTCTATGTAGTGTTACAAATAGTTGATCATTTTATTTATTTTTAAAACTTTACTAGTGTACATTTTCAGTACATGAAATTTATATTCATCTTGGGGAGTAGATGCACATATCTAACATATCTTGGTTCTTTTTTAATCACTTTCTCATTCCCTCCATCCTTCTATAAATCCCTTTTGCCCATTTTCATTATTATTGTTATTATTATCATTGAGTTCATGCTATGACATTTGCTTGCCTATATCTTGGATATCTGGTATGCATATGTGACACATCCTAAATATTTGACTGCCTCCTTCTCCTCTTCTTCCTTCACCCTCACTCTCTTGGACCCCTTTCCCTCTCGTTTACAAAAGGTCTGTCTTAGTTTCTCTTTATCCATCTTTTATTTTACTCTTTATTTGTACTTTGCCTTAAGCACATGAGAGCTACCATGTGGTATTTAAGCTTGTGTGTCTTATTTCACTTAACATTATATTTTCCAAGTATATCTTTTCCTGTAAATGTCTTAGATTTATCCTCTTTAGAGTAAATAGCACTCCATTGTGTATAGACACCATATCTTCTTTATTTATTCATCCATTGACAGATACACAGGCTTCTTCTAGGATTTAGCTATTATGAATCATGTGACTAGAAACATTGGCATGCACGTATCACTGTAATATGATGGTTTTTACTTTGGGGGGAAGATATCTGGAAGGGCAATACCTGAGCCAAATGGAATTTCTAATTTTTAGCTCTTTAAGAAATCTCCATACTGATTTCCATAATGGTGTTTAGTAGTTTACATAGAAGGAGTCCTTCCCACCGCAGCCACACCAGCATTTGTTATTATTTGATTTCTGATAATTGCCATTCTTTCTGGTATAAGATGAAGTCATTGTGTTGTGTTAATTTTTGTATGTCTAATGGCTGGAGATACTGAACTTTTTTCCATATGCCTATTGACCTTCCATAATTCTTCTTTTGAGAATGGCATATCTCCTCATTTCAGCTGCCCATTTTTTGTTCAGTTCTTTTACTTAGGAAGGGATCTAAATTTTTAGTTCTGGTCATTTGTCTTCTGAGAAATAGCTGGTAAAGTTTTTTCACATTCTGTAGGTTCTCTCTTTTGAGTGTTTCCTTTGGCATACAGATTTTTAATTTTATATGTTCCCATGTTTTGATACTTACTGATATTTCTTGTGCAATTGGGATTCCAATCAGAAAATCCTTGCCCATACCAATGATCTTAAGTGTTTTACCTATTTTATCTTCTAGTAGGTTCACTGTTTCTATTTGAATGTCTAGATTTTTGTTCCATTTTGATCATAGTTTAGTACAGGATGAGAAATACAAGTCCAGCTTCAGTCTTTGCAGTTTCACAGCATCATTTGTTATGTAGGCTATTATTTCCTCCAACATATGTGTTGGTCCATTTTTCAAAGATCAAATAGCTGAATGAGAATGGTTCCTTCCTCTGTTCTGTTCCACTGATCCACAAGTCTGTTTCCATGCCAACAATGTGCCATTTTTTTAAATCACTGTTGCTGCTATATAATTTAAAGCCAGACATTGTGAAGCCTCCTGCTTTGCTCTTGTTCTCCAACACTGTTTTTGCTGTTCAGGGTCTCTCCCAGTTCCATAGGAACTTTAGCGCTGTGTTGCCAAGTTCTGTGAAGAATGCTATTGGTATTTTGATTGGGTTGCTTTAAATCAATGTATCAGTTTTGGGAGTACAGACATGTTCATGATATTTGTTCTCCCTATCCAGGAGCAGGGACATCTTTTCATTTTCTGATATCCTTTTCAGAATGCTATACTTTTCACTGTAGAGGTCTTTTACTTCCTTGGTCGGGTTAATTTCTAGGTATTTAATATCTTGTGACAGTATTGTAAATGGAATTATTTTCCTAGCTTTGTTCTCCTTGAGTGCTTTATTGCTATGCACAAATACTACTGATTTTTATGTGTAGACTTTTGGTACTCCAAATTGAACTCAGGACCTTTCACTTTCCAGGCAGGTGCTTATGATGCTGAGCTATATTCCTGGCCACATATTTGTTCATTTTGCATCTTCTTATTTTGCTGAAATTGGTTATTAATTCTAAGAATTTTTTCATGAGTACTTTGGTTCTTCTCTGTACATTATCATATCATCTGCAAATAGTAATTTGACTTTTTCCTTTTGTATATGTGTACCTTTCACTTTTTCTTGTGCCTGATTACTCAGAGTAATGTTTCCAGTACTATGTAGAACTATGTAATACTATGTAATACTATGTAGTAAAGAAGTGGTGATGATACTAGGCATCCTTTTCTTATTCCTGATTTTAGAGGCTTTTCATATTTTTTCCCATTTTATATGATTGGCCATTGGTTTTTCAGGAATGGCTTTTATAAGATTTAGGCAAGATTCTTCTATACCTATTTTCTTCAGGGTTAATAACATGAAGGAATGATAAACCCAGTCAAAAGCCTTTATGCATCTATTGATATGATCATGTGGTTTTTGCTGCTCCTTCTGTGTATGCATTATACTTATTGATTAGCGTCAATCAGTAGCCTTGAAACTATCCTTGCAATACTAGAATGAAATGCACTTGATCATGATGTATGATCATTTTGATGATGTGTTGCATTCTACTTGGCAATATTTTATTGAGCATTAAGATTGGGTGTGTCTTTCTTTTTTTTAGTTGTGTCTTTTTCTAGTTTTGGACCAGTGATGCTGGCTTCCAGAAGTCAGTTTGGAAGCATTCTTTCTCTTTAATTTCATTGAAAAGCTTGAGGAGTATTGAAGATATAATGTCATTGAAGTTTTCATAGAACTCACTTGTTAATCCTTCAGGTCCTGGGCTTTTCTCTTGGGTAGTTTTTATTTCTATAACTGCCGCAATTTCATTGTTTCTTACTGGACTATCCAAACTGTTACATCTTCTTGGCTTAGTTTTGGTAATTCATGTGCATCTAGGAATCTGTCCATCTCAAAAATTTTTCAATTTTTTCAAGTATGTTAGCTCATGTTGTTACTATCTTCTGGATTTCAATGGTTTCTATTATGATTTTGCGTTTTACATTCTAGTTTCATAACTGTGACTCTTTTCTCTCTTTCTGGTGGTAAGTTTGCTTAAAGGTTCATCCATTTCGTTTATTCTTTCAAAAAATCAATTCTTTGATTCATTGATTCTTTGTATTTTTGTCTTAATTTCATTGCTTTCCTCCCTGATCTGTATTATTTTTCTTCTTAATTTCAGTTTAAATTTGGTTTGTTGTTGTTTTTCTACCTTCATGAAGTCAGTTTATTATTTCAACTCACTCTTTCTCAAATAGAATATTAACTACAATTAGCTTCCCTATTAGGACTGTATTTACTATGTCTCAAAGCTTCTGGTGCGTTTTACTAGCATTGCTCTCTGCTTCCAGAAATTTTTAAATTCCTTTCTTGATTTCTGCTGTGACTCACTTAATGACCAGGAGCATGTTATTAAGTTGCCAGGTGTTTCCAAATTTTATGTGATTTCTTGTAAGATTGATTTCTAATTTCATTTGACTATGGTCAGAAAATAAATGTGGGATAATTTCAATTCTTCTGCATTTAAGCAGTCTCTGTGGGCTAATATATGGTCTATTTTGGAGGAAATTCTGTGTGCTGCAGTGAAAAATGTATACTTTGTTGTAGTTGGGTACAACACTGTTATCTCTATTAAACTCATATGTTTGAAAATGTGGCTCAACTCCTTATTGGTTTTTTTGGTTTAACTGATCTATCTCTTTGTGAAACTGCTTACTATGAACACCCATAATGATTGCGTTATTGTTTATTTGGTCTTTTATGTCCAGCAGTATAAGTTTTATGAAGACTGGAGCTCTAGCATTTGGTGTACATACATTTATAAGCGCTATCTCTTCTTATTGGACATTTCTTTAGCTAGTATGTACTTTGTCATTTCTCATCAGTTTTAGCTTGTAATTTACTTTTTCTGAGAGTAAAATTCCTACTACTACTTGCTTGAGGGGTCATAGCACAGGAAATACTGTTTTCTCTCTTTTGATTTTAGTCTATGAATATCTTTTTTTGATTACATGTGTTTTATGACTGCAACAGACTTTTAGGCTCTATTTTTAAATCCAGTACTCCAAAATATCTCTCTTAATTGAGGATCTGAGGCAATTAAGATTGACAGTTATTACCAAGAGGTGTTGATCAATTCCTATCACTGTACTCTTTATTTGTCAATGAAAAGAAACTATATCATACAGGAAGTAGAAGAAAGACACCTTGACAGCATTTCAGGAATCAGAAAAATGTCACTCATTGCAGATTAGAGCAAACAAAAGCATCAACATTTCATTTGAGAAAAGAATCCCTGAGGTCCCAGCCAATGAAAGGCTTCCTATGGAATTGGTTCCTTAGGACTCAGTTAATGATGCTCAGCCATCCAAGTGATTAAAGACTAATGCAGCACTGGACCAAGGAAGCCTGGATATTGCCTCCACTGACTGCAGTCTTTGTGTTGTCATGAATAAAGATTGATAAATTGTGTCCACTTGAGAAGTCTAGATGCAAAAGTAAGTAACTCAATACTTCTACATCTTGGGATGTAGAGAACATGACTTTACCACTCTAGGATGTTTATCATGTTAGCTTAAGAAGTTTAGAAGTTTAACTAGGTGACTCAGCAGGGATCCAGGGTCCTCACTTCATAAACATTCTGAGTCTGTGCAAGAGGAGGGCACAGAGATAGTGTGAGTGCTACACCCACTCTGCAGTGGTAGCCTACTTATAGTATAAGGGAGAAAAAGAGGCTTGATCTCACCTCTTTTGCTCTTGTTTTTGCTCTCTTCTGACACCTTGAAGTGTTGTCCCTGTGCCATGCTACTCTGCTGTGGAGCCAGCTGATTATTGGTTGAAACCGCCACAAACAGTGAGCTAAATAAAACATTCCTTCCTTAATGCTGTGTGTTGCGTATTTTGTCTCAGTAAGAGAAAGTTAGCCAATAAAGAATTTGGTACCAGAGAAGTAGGTCATTTCTGTGCCTGTTCCTAACTATGTGGTTCAAAAGGCTTTGGGAATGGCTTGTGGGAAGGATTTGGAAAGGCTCAAGATGTCACTTGAAGGACTAGTGCTGGAATGCCTTAGGCTATTCTGTATGACAGATTCTGGTCAGAGCTCTGAAAGCCAGAAGGCTGATAGAAATCCTGCTGGTAAAGACCATGCTTGGGAGGTTTCAACTGGGAAAAAGGACTGCCTTGGGTGCTGAACTTCATGTGATATATGTTGTTGCTGGCAAAAAGTTTGTCTGCATTTTTTTCATGTCCAGAGACTTTGTCTGAGATTCAGATTAAGGGCAGTAGTCTAATTAAGCTGGCAGAAAATATTTCAAGGCAGCTGAATGTTGAGGCTATGGAATGGCTATTGTTGGGGGCTTTTAATCAGGTCTATGTTGAGAATCAAGAGCAAAGAGCCCTGCAGGATGATTTAAAATATATGCTTGGCCAGAAAGAAAGCTGCAGTAAAACTGTGAACTACAAAAAAAAGAAAGAAAAAAGAAAAGAAAACTGAGGAGATCTCAGTTGCTGACAAGCAACAAGAGAATGCAAAAGATGTTCGTTCTAAGGGCATCCCAAGAAACATCAAGTCTTTACTCTTTGCAGCCTCAAAACTGTGTGGACTGCTTTGAGAAGAAAGCTGCAGAGTATCATGCCAGAATGATACCAGAATGATGGTGGCCACACCATGTTCCAGAATGGAGCAGCATATAAAATTTGTTCCTCAAAACTTGATTCAGAGTGCTCAGCAATGCAGGTACTCAACACCTACAACTAAAAAAAAAAAAAGAAAGCTTGGCTACTGCTCCAGCTGACAACAGACCTTGACATAACCCATTTGGTTTTAGATGCATGCAGAATGCAAGAGTTATGGGGTTAAGAAGGCTTCCATCACGATTTCAGAAGACCCATAAGTCCAAGTAATGTGTTACTGAGAGAACAGTGTGTGAAGCTGTGAATGTGCAGCCAAAGGTGCAGTGGAGACACCAGAAGTTTAGAAAAGCAAGGAACATGGATCATCAAAGGAGAACTACAAAGGAGGAGGAAAACCAGCTGAAGAGAGTGGCCGTGGGATCTACAATCACCAGAATTGCCACCCAAGTTCTTTGGAGCTCACAATTTGCTACAAATTGCCTCAGGTGCTAGACATGAAACTACAGGACTTGATTTTTTTCCCTGATGGATTTTGGACTTGCTTTGGTCCCAATCCTTTGTATTCCCATTTATAACTTCTGAAGTGAAAACTTTTATTGCTATTAAATATTGGAAGGGTCTAACTTTTCATTTTTACAGGTGCTTGCAACTAAGAGTTTGCCATACATCTTGGAGGAGACTTGGGACTTAGACTTTTCAGAAATGCCCAAACTGTTAGGACTTTGGCAATTCTTACATATAAGTTAAATGTCTTTTGTATAAAGGGTTGTACAAGAGCCTTTGGGGATCTAGGGGCAAAATATTATCATTCTAATGTAATTTAATGCTGATAGACTTCATACTGATTCTTAAGGATTGTTAAACTTGTGTTATAATGTTCAAGCTGTGAAATTATAAGAATAAGCATGTCTTTGTATCTGGAGACCAATTTAAAGAAATGTGTCTGGTTCCCAAATTGGCAAGGGATGGATTATAATGGTTGATATATTGTGTCCACTTGAGAAGTCTAGAAGCATAACTAGCTAACTCAACATTTCTGTATCCTGGGATGTAGAGAACAATGCCTTTACCACTCTAGAATGTTCATTGTGTCAACTTGAGAAGTTTAGAAGTTTAACTAAAGTGATTTGGCATGGGGCGAAGTCTTCACTTTGTAAACATCCTGAGCCTGTGCAAGAGGAGGGCACAGAGATAGTGTGAGTGCTGCACCCACTCAGGGACAGGTAGTCTGCTTATACTATAAGGGAAAAAAGAGGCTTGCTTCTCCTTCCTTTGTTCTTGTCACTTTTGCCATCTTCTGTTACCTTGAAGTGTTGCCCCTGGACCATACCAACCTGCTTTGGAGCCAGCTGATTATGGGCTGAAACCTCCACAAATATGAGCCAAATAAACTTTTCCTTCCTTAATTTTGGGTGTCAGGTATTTTACTTCAGCAACAAGATAAAGGTAACCTTTATGTGATGCTGTTTTTAACAAAACTCAGAATGTAAGAATTGTAGGGCCAGGAATGTTTCTGTCCGGATTTCACAGGAAGTCCTGCAAGCCCAGGAAAGGAGTTCCCAAGTGTGTGATGCAAGGAGCTGTGGAAATGAACCCAGCAGTGTAGCAGAGACCCACCTTAGGAGGTGAATGATGCAGGAACATAGAAAATGTACTAAGGAAAATGCATCCCATTAGTAGAGTCAGTCCCAAAGAGAAGGTATATGGTATGTAAACAACAAAGCCATAAGGATGGGGGAGTACAGGTCCTATGAAACCCATCTCAGCATCATGTCCCTATGCAGTCTCATGGAGCTACAGAGGTGAAAGGTTTCCCTTGAGATTTGGTCTGTTCCTGTTCTGTCTCTTTTCCATCCCCCTATTCCTACAAGTGTGATGTTGTGCTATGTTGAAACTACGCAACTTAGTTTTTTTTTATTTTTAGAAATTTGTAGCTAAGAGTTTGCCTTGAGTCTCAGAAGAGACTTAGACTTTTAAAAAATACTGAAACTGAAAAAGTTTGGTGAAGGTGTTCTTACCTTTGTGGTCATATACAAGAATTATAACCTTGAATTTATTTGAGGATAAAGTATAGTTTCAAGTGATGTGTTTGAGTATCAAATGGTAAAGTGAATGACTGTGACCATAAGGGCAGAATGCCAATTGTTTGGCTTCACAATCAACTTCAAGAATTGGTAGAATATAGCCTGAGGCATCTGAGTGGGTTTTGAAGGCATGATGTTTAGATCTATATCTGTCTTTCACTCATTCTTAGGCACAATATCTCTGCTTTCATCAATGCCACAATGAGCTAAGCAGCTTTGCTCTGCATACTCTTTCATCTTGATATTTCTTCATTGAGTTTATTTAATTTATGGAATCCATGAGCTAACTTATACTTTTTTCTTCCATTAAGTTGTGTGTGTTGAGTATTGTGTCTCAGTGACAGAATACCTAACATGTCATCTATGTCTCTATTTTTAAGGAAATATCAAATGCTTTGATTTGTTTTAATTTTCACAATCAACAAGTATGAATCAGTTTGTTCATTTTCAAGTTTGGGCTATTCAATGTCTTTGCATTTACTTATAAACTTTACTATCAGTCTTTCCATTTGTAGAAACAGGCAGTTAGAATTTTGACACAGACTGGTGTAGTGGAAAGCTCTATCTGTCCTGTAGATCTCAAACTTAAAGAATTAGTCCATTTTTTCCTCTACAGAGTCCTCTCTTAGCTCTCAGTCCCTGCAAAACTTATTATACCTATCTCATGATCTCATGTGTGTGTAGTTGTTACAAGTAGGTTCTGTGTGCTAATGTAGCTCAGCCTCAAATTAAGTTTAATTTAATTTAAATTTGAGTTAAATTTAATTTAATTTAACCTTCCCAAATTTCAGCTTCCCATCTATAAGGAAAGTGTTATGGCTTGTATTACACTGTCCTCCAAAAGTTTCAGGTGTTCAGAGATAAAGATTTTGGAAGGGGCTTGGAACAGAAAGGCACTAACCTCATCAAGAGGTCAATTTGCTGAGCTCACAGCTGACTAGAGTATTAGGAAGTGGAGTCCAGATGAAGGAAGTAGATCACTTGGAGGAGGCCTTTGGAGGCTGTACTTATAAAAAAAAAAACTCCACTGCAAACATAGGTAAAATGTTTATATCCCGTCTGAATTTACGCTAATAAACTATGTGCTCTAGAGAGACAGAATGTACTCTAGAATTCCAGTGATGTACGTTCTTGCAAAGGAAAATTATATGGAAAAATTATATGGAAAAAATATTATTGTTTGCCAAGACACTGAATGGAGGCAAACCTGACAACAAAGAAATTGAGGATATCAGGTAATTTGGATAATGATTATGTAGCTATATATTTAACAAAAAATCTTAGAACTATACCACAAAAATTGTGCATACTGCTAACTGCAATTTATACATTAATGAACAATTTTCAAAGCATAGGAACATACTCAAAATATCTATTTCCCCATGGACAATTTAATTGTTTCCTTCCTAGGATAGAGGAAAGAGGAGCTACAGATGTTCTCCTGGAGAAGTCCCCTGAGAGCTCCCTGTCTTCATAGTCAGTCTACTCCTGCCTCCTTTGCATTAGCTTCTGAAATTCAACTGGAGTCAAGGGAAATTCATTTAGAGGAACCACACTTCAGTCCTAGTTCCTTGACCATGCTTCGTTCATCTGAAGGTTCATAGTTGCCCATGAATTTAGGCCTTCTCCTATGGCTTCCAGGAGCCAACAACATGGGTAAAGGAATTCCACAAAATAAACTATATTGAGAGACAGAAAATCATTACCCTTTAGTGAGTTATTTTATAGATATTTCCTTACTTTCTCTTTCTAAATAGAATTTCGTGGATTGTGTAGAAGAGACATTGTTACTGTGTTTATTTTATGGTAATCTATAGTTAAGGAGGTGGTAAGTGACTACCCTAGAACCCAGAAAACATGTACAGTTGACCCAGTACTTGAATCCATGTTAATACCCCATCCTCCCTTGCTTCCTTCTTGCCATAGAGCCCTACCTGAGAGAGATTTTGTAAGATTATCCGTGCAGTTATCCATGCCTGAATCTCTGATTTCAAGCTCAATTTTCAAGACTTTTGCACAAGCAAGGTAAGATGCATTTAATATATACTCAGTGAAATCTCTAACCTATGTAAAGGCATCAGGCCATCTATACTTCTTATGACTTGTTGAACACAGAAATTTATATTTTAAGTATTTTACCTTAAAAATAGGTGAATCTGAGATGCAAATGTGAAACCCTCAGCAAGAAGGAGACTGCCCTTATTGCTGTTATAGAAAATGATATTTGCTAAAAAGGGTCACAGGTATGTTTTCTGGCAGATATAATGTTTTAGGGGGCTGGCTTATAAGGAAGAGTATCAGAGGTTAAGGAGGAAGGTGGTTGGGAATAGCATTAGCCTTACATGGAAACTGCCCAAAGACTTCTTATTCAAATGAAAGGATTCAAAATGATGTTCCTACAAAACAACAGATTCAGGAAAAATATTTCTTAGATTTTTATATTTTTTAATTGAAAAAATAACTATACCTTTATGGAGTACAATGAGATGCTTTAATATATATTTACAACATCGAGTTGGCCACAGACAACAGATTTGTAGGCTAACATCAAATCAAAAACGGTAAATACTTAACCCTCATTCTTAGTAATTCAAACATCGGAAGATACCGCTGAGAGGAAGAACTGGTATTGTTAATGTAGAAAATGGAAAGTAAATGCACACTAACATGTGGATTTCAGAAAACAAATTAAGCAGAAACCAAACAAGAAAAACAGGTACATGGGAGAACTAAATAAGAGACTGAGAGCAAAGTGAAAAATCTCACTGATCCTTCTGTGTGAGAAAAGCTAGCGGAACAAGGAGGGTGCAAGACTTCAGAACTAAGCCACATGTGAAGATGAGTGTACGGCCCCCAAATACACAGAGCCAACACAGAGCCTGTCATTCTGTTTAAGTAATATTGTTGTAATGGGCACTCATGAGATGAACTAACCACCCAGAACTGAAACATTCTTTCATGCCTTTTCACACCTGATTTTTATTCTCATGCCTTGAGTAGATATCATAATATATATCTGTATCATATATATGTACATATATATGTATATATAATATATAATGATATGTATATATATTATGACATCTATATAATATATATTACAATATATATATATATTATGATATGATACTAGTAGATATCATGATATGTATATAACCATACCATTTATATGTACATACAAATCTATATATAATACAGATATAATGGCATGGATATATATATCCATATCTATATGATATATCAATATATGATATAGATATATATTATGATATGAATATATATGATAGGATATCATAATACATATCCATATATAATATACCTTATAATATATATAAGGTATATATGAGTATATATTATGATATGATATGAGTAGGTATCATATAAATATGTATATTGAATAATTCAAAATACTCACCAAAAATTACAATAACATGAAATTTAAAAGTGGGGAAAATATTCAAGCATATATTTCCAATGCAACAGTTTGTAAATAAGCTGCTCAGTTTTATGTAGTGTCATGTTCACATAACTTGAGATGTCTATTACTGCTGCACCGAAGTCCTGTATTTGGTATACTTACATTGTAGTATCCTATCTGTTCCACAGCACCTGTTAACACTCTTACCCTTTACTTTCCTTTGCTACAGGGGAAATAACATTCTGACTTGCAAACAATATTGATGGAGAACAGGACAGAAGTAACAGAGTTCATTCTCCTAGGACTCACCAATGTTCCAGAATTACAAGTGCCCATCTGTGTCATTATCATTTTCATCTACCTTATCGACGTGTTTGGAAACCTAGGGATGATTGTTTTGATTCTTTTAGATCCTCATCTGCACACCCCTATGTACTTTTTCCTGGGTAACTTGTCCCTGGTGGAACTCGGATACTCCTCTGCTGTCGCTCCCACGGTCATGGCTGGGCTGTTTACAGGAGACCAGGTCATTTCCTACAATGCTTGTGCTGCTCAGATGTTCTTTTTTGTAGCTTTCGCTACTGTGGAAAGTTACCTCTTGGCCTCCATGGCCTATGACCGCTATGCGGCAGTGTGTAAGCCTTTACATTACACCACCATCATGACCACAAGAGTGTGTGCTTGTATGGTCATAGGCTCCTACATCTGTGGTTTCCTGAATGCCTCCATCCATGTCAGAGACACGCTGAGCCTCTCCTTCTGTAACAGTAATGTGATCCATCATTTTTTCTGTGATATTCCAGCAGTCATGGTTCTTTCTTGCTCAGACAGACATGTTAGTGAGCTGGTTCTTATTTATATTGTGAGCTTTAATATCTTTTTTGCTTTCCTCATTATTTTGATATCCTATGCATTCATTTTTGTGTCTATCCTAAGGATGCACTCAGGGGCAGGATATCAGAAGGCTCTGTCCACCTGTGCCTCACACTTCACTGCTGTCTCCATCTTCTATGGGACTGCTATTTTCATGTACCTGCAGCCCAGCTCCAGTCACTCCATGGACACTGATAAAATCTCCTCTGTGTTCTACACCCTGGTCATCCCCATGCTGAACCCTATGGTCTACAGCCTGAGGAACAAAGAGGTCAAGAGCGCATTCACAAAAATCATTTTGAATGTAAAATGAGCTTGACTTTACCAGTGCAGAGTGACACTATCCAGACATCTCTGGACCTCTCTGGCTTTCTTTTTTTACTCAGTTTCATTTTAAGACCCACATTGATTTAAGTAATAGATAATAGGACATTACTTCTGTAGTCTTTTTTGTAGAAAAAAGAAAATATTATCTGCAAAAATACAATATTTACATGAGTAACAAAGATATCTTGTGATTTGGTTGTGGTTTTCTCTTTTATTACCTGTAATGTTAAACAAAAATTATTGCAAATACTTTTTAAAGTAGGAGCACAAAGAAACCCAAAACAAATCATACTTCACACTTCAAATTTTTTATTTTGATATCTGTACTTTTCAGTACTGTTTTGATTTTTTTCTTAATTACTCCAAATTCTTAGTTGTGTTTCTCTGGTAGAGTACTGAATCATTTCTGTGTATTTTATTTGAAGCTCATTGACTTTCCTTCAGTTTTTTTTGTTTATTTTTTGAGAATTCATAGATTTCACATGAGAGTTGGAAGATTTCTATTGCTAAGTGCTTTGGATTTTGTATCATGTTTTGTCAGATGAGGTTATGATTTCTTAAAGGTTCTTGATACCTGTTGACAAATAATATTTTCTGTATATTAAATGATTACAATTTGCAGATTATAATCTTCAGAATCTGACTTTGTGTCTGTTGTTCTAGAACTTCTAACCAGTGTGATTTTTTTCCTCTGAGCTTAACATCTCTCCCACTATTTCAGCACTTGATGACTAAACTCTGAAGTTTGTTTTGAATCTATTTTTAGTGTATTGTCACTGTTTCAGCACTAGAGGGTACCCCAAATCTGTGTGTGTGTCACAAACCTGCAGTCAATGTGTTTTTATGGGACTGTGGGGTTGCCTAACACTGTCAGTCCATCTCTGGAGCCTCTACCTAGGCTTGGATTAAACCCAGCGTAAGCCTTATCATGAGGGAAATAAACCTAACACCTCTGCAAGGACTTGGTATTCACCTCGCTTTTTATTCCCCAGCAGACAACTATGCAATTGCTCTTTCCATGTTGTACTTTACAGGTTGAGAAGAAGTAGAGTGGGCAGCCTGCTGGCCACCAATACTAAAATGTGACTTTATCCCCAGGGTCCAGAGCCCATTAAGCCCAATGTAACAAGAAATAATACTAAGATGCTGAGGCATGTTCATGGCCTGACACTACTGCAAACAGTTACATGTGGCACTGGTTCAAATAGAAATTCAATTGCTTGAGTTTACAGATCTCTACCTGGTATTCGGTGGGATCCAGAAACTATTTGTGTGAGAACAGTGCTAGGAAATAGACATTAGAGCTGCCCAGTTTTAGGTTTTTCCAGCTTAACACCAAATTCCAAGACAGCCCTGTGTTCATCTAACTGCCCTATCAGCTTGGAGAAGCTCTTCCTCTTTTCTGTGCTTCTTAAGTTTGCAAAAGTCCTTTTGTCACATAGGCTGACACTAAGCTGGTTTTGCCTTGGTCTCTCAGCCACAGATGTGGACCAAAACATGAGACCATTCTACCAGGGCACATGTCTCTGCCTGGTGCTGGGACAGGTCTCTCAGGATGTTCACTTACTGCCTGGTGCTGCCTGGTGCTGCAGTAAACTGTAGTGTGCCTGGCACTGAATTCCAAGGCAAAGTCTTGCTCTGACTTACTTTCCTTATTCCCAGCTCATGTGGTCTGGTTCCTTGCTTTGCCACTTGAGTTGAGGGAAGTGTGGTGCGAACACTCCATAGGGTTAAATACAGTCCTGAGGCTCCATCTCAGTACACTTGTGTGGGGCACAGGCTGTGGGACTCTGCCCAACCCTGAGTTTCACTGTGCCAGACCTGGTTGTATTTGAAGTCTAAAATCTGAACTTAATTTCTTTCTCTTTCCTATAAATTGGAGGAGTCTTTCTCACACTGCACTGTTTGGAATAGGGAAAGGGGTTAGTCAAATAATGTTCCTCTTTCTGGTTTCTTCAGTGTATTTGTTATACTGAAATCAGGCATTATACTCTCTCATCTGGCTTCCCAAACTTTTGTGAATTTTTTGTGTAGTGTTTGTGTGTGTTTTTTAGTGTAGTGAATTTTTTGTTATTTGAACCCCTTTTTATATAGAGAATCAGTGGAGGACCTTAGTTGTAATCTTATTCTCAATCTTTAGTGGTTTTCTGTACTGATACGGTTTTGTTTTCATTTTCTCTTGTATGTATCTGTCCTCGTAATGGGTTTTAAAATGACACACTTTTACAATGTTTATCCTTATGTTATGGTTTGTGTCTGGATGTCCCCCCAAAGCCTCATGGACTCATGGACACGGGCTTCTAGAGTGTGTGAATGCTGGGATCATGGATGTGAGTGCTAGTCCCAAGTGGGTGTGGTTTACACACATTATAAGGGACAGAAAGAGTCTTCTCTCTGTGATCCTCACTTTTGCTCTTGTTGCTTGTGTGGTTTTCTGCTGCCAGGAACTGTTGCCCTTTACCATGTGCCACTCTGCCTCAGGAGCCAGCTGACTGTGGACTGAAACCTCCACAAACTATGAGCTAAATAAAATTTTCCTCCTTTAACTTTGAGTGTGGGTATTTCGTCTGAGCAACAAGAGAAAAGTAACCAAGACACCTTCTCTTGTACAGATGTAAGACTTCTCTGGGCATCTTGTATAAGGCCAATTTAGTGGTGTCAAATTCCAGGGTTTTGCTTGTTCTGGAATGTCCTTACTGCTTCTTTATTCATGAAAACAGCATGATAACTACTGTATTCTTGGTGGGCAGTTCTTTTTTTTTTCTTTTAGAGTTTTAAATATGTCATTCTGTTTTTTCCTGGATTGTAAGATTTCTACAGAGAAGTCTACTTTTAGTCTATTCCATTTCCTGTGTGACTTGTTTTTCCTTGGCTGTTTTAGAAATCTTTGTCTTGAATTTTTGACAGTTTGACTTTACTATACTATGATAAAGATCTGTTTTGAACAAATCTATTTGAGACCCTTTAGATTTCATATGCCTAGATATTCATCTCTTTCCTAACACTTGGGAAGTTTTTTCATTAGATATATTTGTTATTCCTTACCCTTATGGAGCCAAATCTTATTCTTCCTGTCTCACTGAATCTTTACATCCTTGGTCAGCATTTATCTTTTGTCATCCACCCTTTCTGACCATTCTGGTAGCCATTATTCTCACCACATTGTACCCCACAAGTATACACATAATTACACTCTTCACAAGCATGAGTAACATATTATTATTATTCATCAATTAAAGTAATTTTTAAAGCAACCAGCCTACCACCCTGGTAAGCAGCCATTGCTCAGGCAAGCAGCGGCCACTCCAGGCGGAGAACCACCAAGCATTTCCCAAGATCCGCACCATGTTGGAATTTAGGGTGCTGTAAAACCAAGCAACCAGCCTACCTCCCTGGTAAGTAGCCATTGCTCAGGCAAGCAGCGGCCGCTCCAAAGGGAGAACTACCCAGCATTTCCTGATATTCATGCCATGTTGGAACTTAGGGTGCTGCGAAACCAAGCAACCAGCCCACCTCCCTGGTAAGCACCCCTGAGCCTACCCGGCATGAATCAAACATCCCATTCCCCCTTAGCAAATGGGAGCCAGAGGCCTGAGCATCTCTTGGGAGGTTGACCATATGCAATATAGCAAATAGGGGGTATTTCCTTCTACCAACAATTTGAAGGCAAATATTGTTATCACTGTTTTGTTTTGTTCTGATTAATTGTATTGCTCTATTCAATATTCTGTTTTGATAAGTTCTATAATGTTCTGCATTTGGTTTGATTTTGCTATACCTGATTGAAAGAACAAATATTGTGAAGATAATGAGATACACTTTGGCACCTATTACTGTTATACTGGTAACCTGTTGTGACATTCTGTACCAATTTCACTGTACTGTCACAGTTGGCTATGTTCATTCTTGTTCTGTTGTATTTCACTATCTTCAAAATAAAAAAAATAATAATAGCAATTTTTAAACTTTGAAGTATGAAAAGTGAGAGAAAGATACATAGTTGAATGGCACAGAAAAGGGCAGCCCAGAAATAAGTCAAAACATAAGTGATCAACACATTTTCTACAAAGGAACTAAGAAAACCCAATAGATAAATATAATTTCAATAATAATGGTGCTAAGAAAGCTGTACTTCCACATGCAGAAGGATAAAATTGACCTTTATTTTGCACCATATACAAAAATCAACTCAAAATGGATAAAACATTAATTCAGGAAATCATAAAACTTTTAGAAGAATACAAAGGGAAATGCTGCTTGACACCATCTTTGGTAATGATTTTTTAATGTCAGATTAAAGCTCAGGCAACAAAAAGAAAAAATAAAGAGAATTATATCAAATAGGAAAGCTTAAAATAACAAAAAAAAATCAGCAAGTGAAAAAGCAACCCATAGATGGGAAGAAAATATTTACAAACCCATGCATCTGATAAATACTTGATATCCAAAATATTAAAGAACTCACATGTTTTAATAGCCAAAAACCAAGTAACTCAGTTTAAAAAATGGATCATGGAACCTGAACAGACATTATCCCAAATAAGACCAAAAAAAAATGAGTAACAGGTATATTAAAACACATTTAATACACCAATTTTCAGGGAAATACAATGACTATCATGATTAAAATTCGCCTCACATCTGCTAGAGTGGTGATTATCAAAAAGACAAGAAAAAAACAAGTATTGGCAAAGAAAAAGAAAATCCTTGTGTTTCCATAATCAGCTTTGCATTGCCTTAATGAGGTAACTGACAAAGCTACTTCTGAAGAAAAGGGAGGTTTATGTGGGCTTACAGATCTGGCAACTCCTGTCCCAGTCAGGCTTCCCTGTTGGTTTCAGCCCCTGATGAGGATTGCATGGCACAGAGACAGGGTGTGTCAAAGCCAGTGCCTGTATTTCAAGTCAGGAAGCAGAGAGGGAAAATTTGGCTAGGGTTCTTAGTACCTATAGAGGACACAACCCCAGTGAGCCAAAGCCCCCCATGATGCTCAGCTTAGCAAATTTCACAGCACCTCTAAAAACTTCCACCCCAGGGACCAAGCCTTTAACATATTTGAACATTTCGGGAGCACTTATTCAAATCAAATAGCTTGTATACTCTTGGATTGTAAACTGGCACAGGCATAGTGGAAATCAGTATGGAAATGCCTTAAAAAGAGGGAAATATACTTACTCTTTGATACAGCAATCCCTCTTTGGAGTATATACTCAAAGTAGATGAAATCATCACCTCCCAAAGACATCTGCACTCTCATATCTATTGCAGTGTGAACCACAGTAGATAGGGAGACAATGGAAGCATCCATCAATGGATGGAAGGGTAAAACAATTGGAAGAATTATGCTAAGTACAAAACCCAGCTGCAGAAAAACAAATACTCTGTGGCTTAACTTCTATTTGGAATAAGAAAGAAAGAGGGAAAATGGGAAAGGAAAGAAAGGAGAGAAGGAAGAAGGGAGGGAAGGAAAGGGAGAGAGGAATAAAAAGAACTCACAGAAATGAGAGATAAAACTGGTTACAATTAAACTGAGGCACTGGGAAGAGGGAGGAAATTGAAGATGCATGTTAAAGGCCAAAAAATTATAGATACATGGGATGAACAAAAGATATGATGTAAACATGAAGGTTATAGTTGGTAATATTATATGTGAGATTTTTTGTTGAAAGAGGAGATTTTTAAATGGTACTTTCACATAAGAAAAGAATAATTATGTGAAATGATGAAAATTGTTCATTTGCTTAACTGTATATAATGGAGCTTTTTACTGAGTGTATGCATGTCAAAACATGAACATCTTGGTACAAAAGAAGGACAAAAACTTCATAATAATACAACATTTTAGACAATGTCTCTAATGATCATGTATTTTTAAAAATCTTAATAAAATATTAAAATAGAATCAAATTTCCTATGAAAAAGATTATTCATCAGGATCACTGGGACTCATCACAGGAATGCAACTATGGTTCCAGTTAAATTAACCAGTGAGATGCACCACATGAACAGAAGGCCAAGAAACATCATACTCAGTGGTGAAACATTGCAAATTTCCAAGGTCAGGAACAAAATAAGGATGACCACTCTTAACATTTCCATTCTGTAATTGTTTTAGTTATGACCCACATTGCTGGGACAAAATACCTGAACCACACAACTTAAGAGGGAGGAGTTTATTTGGGTTCATATTTGAATCCACAGCCAGCTGGTTCCAGGGAAGGACAGCACAGCAGAGGCACATGGCAGAGGATAGCTCCTCACAGCATGGAAGACAAGAAGCAGAGCGAGTGATGGAAGGGGCCAGCAGGAGGGAATAAAGTCTTCCAGCCTCTGCTGACCAGGCCCCACCTACCAATAGCAAGTCAGCTAAAAGCCCCATAATCCAATCACCTTCCAGAAGCCCTGAGGCTTGGTCACATCTCAGATCTGAGCTATAACAATAAAAGTACTAGAAGTTCTAGACTGATAAATTAGGCAAGAAAAACAAAGAAAAGCCATCTAAATCATAAGGGGAAGAGTAGTAAAGGCTTTGCTTCTGCTGACATTTACTGACAGCTGTCAGTGGAGGAATTAAATAATGTACACGAGGGTTGATCATATTCTTGCACCAAAACAGGCCTTCTGTTCAGAAAATGCAGTTACTTTTACCTCTTAAATGCACAGACCAGTCCAGGAGCAATGAATGTCAAGGAGTTAAAAGTAGAAGACCAACAGTCTTGACTGCAAGAGGATTGCTCACAGGAAAAAGAAGCCCACCTGCCCACACATATGGGCAAACTTTTCCAATTTACTTTGCAGGATTAGGGCAGACTTTAATCTTCACCTCGATGACAACTGGCTTATAATTTCCTGCTCATTCAAGAAATGATAACAGTGATACAACTAACCAATCTCGTAAAGATTTTATTAGCTTGATAGTTACATCACACTTAATAAAAAGAATAAAAAAGCACAATTAAAAATTATA
Source organism: Dolichotis patagonum (assembly GCA_004027295.1). Taxonomy (NCBI): domain Eukaryota; kingdom Metazoa; phylum Chordata; class Mammalia; order Rodentia; family Caviidae; genus Dolichotis; species Dolichotis patagonum. The sequence continues at coordinate 2,496 of PVJX010019546.1, read as the reverse complement.
ACAAAAACAAAATTTAGAAAGATTTTGCAACTATCGGTGAGCGCAATAACTGAAAATGAATTAACCTACTCTTCTTGGTATTCGCGAGTGGCACCATACTAAAAAGTGAGAGAAAAAGGAAAACAGCAGAAGTAGTGCAAGTGCACACATATGCTACTCAAAACAGCACGGGATGGTCCCGCACACAGGTTGATGACTTCCTCCCTTGATGAGCCGGAGGAGGAGAGAGAATGGGCCTCAGAGAAGCATCCCCCGGGAGCTCCATGACTGCTCGTTGTTACTTGGCTCCTCTTCACCAGGCTGAAGTCCCACAGGGACCTGGCCAGACATCGTTTTAGAGAGATCAGTTTCTGAACAAGCCTCTCATCATTGTTTATTGAAACACATGCTAATATTTTATCATACTGTAGCCTTTTCCCAAACCATACATGCAGTGAGTCTGTAATCATAGGCAGGGAAGGTACCAGTGATGACAAATGTGTTGGTCCATGCTGAGGTGGGGATCCTTCACGAAGATCTTAGGGACCATCCTCAATTGTTATGTACAGAACCAATTCTGTAATCTATGTAGGAAAGTCTATTTTATTATTTCTAAATCACAAATAAAGAAAACGAGCTCAGAAGAAAATAAAATAACCCTTCTGAGTACACAGTTAAATTCAGAATTGAGAAATGCATCTTCAAGATGCATTTCCTAACTCCGTATTTATGATATTTCTGTTTATGCATCAGAAACATTGGGTCTTTTGGACTACTCCTCGAGAGGATTTCTCCAATATTATTTATTTGTTCTTTCAAAGAGGATTTTTTGATTTCAGACACACAATTCAAGAGTTATTTTCCCTTATTTTCAAGGTAAAAGGTAAGCTTTTATAAACATTTCTTTTAAAAATGTAATTAATACCAAAGCAAGTGGGGCAGGTACCTGTTCTCTTAGTTTTTCAACTTAGATCTGGCTAAACACTTTCCCTTAAAACCTCTCATGGGCATAGGAACCAGAAAAAAAAATATTTTGCTCTGGATATTGTACAATAATATTTATGAAATAGCATCCTACCTTCCCTAACAAAAAGAGCAAAACCTATGGTAGATTATGATTTCATCGAGCAAGTGGTAAATTCATGCTATATAAATGTGTTGTTCATCAAAGGGGGTGTTCACCAAAACATGCTTAACTGACACATTGTTAGTCACCAGAAAGTTCATCATTTAACTAACAGGATCTATACTCTGTTTCACTTTAATTCCCCAAATCTCACCCTTTCTTGTTCATATAGAGAAATTTGACATGTGGTGATTAAAGGTATATTTAATGCTCAGTTATAGATGGATTTGTATCTTTAATATCATATAGTAAGTATGGAATTTTAGAGAAGCTGCAAACTCAAATATTCCATTTCCTTAACAAATGAGCATACACACTCTATGGCCTCTTCCACTGTTACCTACCAGTACTTAGAGCTGTCTAATATCCATGTGTCTATGAAAAAGATGGCATTTGAGAAGTGTTTCAGCTGTTACTAGCATGAGAAGCTCTGCTTTGGGAGATGGGATTGCTTCACGTACATGAACCAGGACAGGTTTATAACCCTTTCTGATTCTCTTTTACAGACATGCAGTTAGGAAACTGGCTACATAATTTGCAAAGATTCCTCAGTTCTAACAATCTCTATTGCTGTAATCATTGAACAACTGCATTTTGTCTTCATATACACTGTGGGCACCCTGAATAATGAGTATCAAACAATCCACATTATAGTCACTGGAACTTATGACTATGTTGCTTTACATGGTAAAAGGATCTGTGCAAATATAATCAAATTAAATATTTCAAGGTAGCTTTTATGGAGTAAGCCCAAAGGAAGACATTAATGATCATGGAGAGAAAATGCATATATATGCATTATGTAAACAATATATGTATGTGCATTACATAAGCTATATTTATATATAATTCAGTTATAGCTTCCATAGTGCTATAAGTTATTGACAAATACAAGCAATTTAAGATGCAGATATGGAAATAATGTGTTAGGGGCTAAGAGGAAGACAGTAAATAGTGACTACAGAAGAATGTCTGTTCTCAAAGCTGAATATACAGATTTTAAAAACTAATACATTATTCCTGCCCATGAACCATTAGTATCAGCTCCCCAGAGCCCGAAATTTGCAAACTCCATTTACATGTGACTCCACTCAGTATTGACAGCAAAGACAGAGAGAAAGATTCTAAGAAGGGGGTGCAGGTCTTTCAAGACAAGCCAAAATGTGGGTCTCAAGTAAAATGTCAAACAAAGGAGATTGTCAGATTCCTCATTTGTCATGCAAAATGGTCATCACAGCCACCTTCACCCCCAGGGAATCTCCCAGAGACCAGCATCGCGGTCGGACTCTACGGGACCCAAACCTCTCGGACCAGCAGAGTGGCCTGGGCTGTTTGGATTAAAAGTCTGCGCAGACCTGCATCTCAGCGTGACTATTTGGGACTGCTAGGCC
>PVJX010019545.1:0-34720 GCA_004027295.1 Dolichotis patagonum | reverse complement strand
CTCTGAAGGGCCCGCCCACCACCCGAGGGAAGCCGCTTTCCATCCGGGTCCCTCAGTGGGGAAATTTTGGCGGGAAGCCGGGCCCACACCAAACGGCGAGTCATTAATGGCGCGGGTCTCCCGTGCTCTGCATGGGCCCGCCGCACCCGCCTGCGCGGGGTCTGAGGCCTCCGGCGCTGCGCTTGGCGGCCACGATCTCCCCGATCCCCACACACTTCCTCCGCAGCTGCCGCGGCGGGCTCCCCACAGCCGCTACTGGGGCCCCCAGGTCAGAAGTGGGCTCAGACGCAGTCGTTCTAGGCGGTTCCCAGCCGGGACATCGCGGCCCGCGCTCGGCCCTCAGGACTGCGCGCTGTCAGACCGCGTCCTCCCCTGCGGGATCCTCGGCCCCGCGGAAGGACGCCTGCTGGGGGGGGGGGCTCTAACACCTATGTTCCGGAGGGCGAAGCCTTCTCACACCCTCATGTTACAGGCAGCTGAGTTAGTTAGAAATATTATAGGCACGGCCGAGGATTTAGCTTGGTGGCAAAAGCGCCTGTCTGGCAAGGGCAAGGTCATGAGTTCGATGCCCCTTACCAAAAAAGAAAAAAGAAAAAGAAATAGGCAGTAAGACGGGGCCCTGGAAGGAGCCAGTGCAGAAGCCCAGATGCCTTGCAAATGTAGGGGAGACAGAAGCCTCTGCTGTGGGCCAGATCTCAAAACAAAAGAAAAAATAAATGCACCGACACCCTAAGTATAAACATCAGAGATTGATAATCTAAATAGGGATGGATCATCTTGAGGAAGCCAGGAGTCACATCCCAGCCCCTACAGGAAGAGTCACTGCTCTGTAAGCATGCCCACTTGCTACTGATTCATTTCCCCATTTGTGTCTGATTTAATCAATTTTACCTAGCAATTAATCTTACTGGCTGACCACAGTTCCGTCCCGCCTCATGCCCACCTTGCAAGTTCCCAGTTTTCCCTGCCTTGGGCCCATCTCGCCTGTGGTTTTGCTCTGTAAAAGTCCCTAGAAAAGTCAGAGTCTTTGGCCACCATTTAGGACCCCTTCTGTCTCTCCGAGACAGAAGCTTTCTTTCTCTCAATATATTCTGCTCTTAACCTCCGTGGTTTCTAAAATTCATTCTTCGATTTTATAGAACAGGAACTCTTACCTGACATCTAGTAGGCTGGGTGTTTCCTTTCCCTGTATCATGTGGACCCAGTTCTCCTCAGTCCAGGATGGTGGTGTGGCTCAGAAGAGCGGGTCAGCCAGGAGCCAGGGCTGGGAGGAGCAGCTTCCTCCTGCAACAGAGGCACTGGGCACTGGCATCGGCTCCAGGCATAGGGCTCCGTGGGCCCGGGGAGGCATAGGGCTCTGTGGGCCCGGGGCTGACTCTGGAGTGACCTGAAGCCCCTCTGCTCCGCCACTGTGGAGAGCCTTATGGGGGGGCTAGAGACTCACGTTCTGCCCGCAATGGGACCTCTGGCAGGATGGTGCTGCCCAGCCTGCCCAGTCAGCTCTTGAGGTCCCCATGGGGACTTCAGCCCCTTCCCCATCCATTCCTACTCTGGGCAGAACCTCAAGGACAGGGCACTGTGCACACAATGACCTCAGTGGTAGGGATTTAAAGTACTGCCAGAGCAGGCATTGTACTGCCAGAGCAGGTGACAACTCTATCATGGAAGGGGTATAAGGGTTGATGTGAAGGGTTGGGCCTTGGCTCATCCTGAAAGACAGGGAGGCACCGTGGTGAACCTGGGACGCAGAGGCCCTTGGCCATGTGCGTTGCTCTTGGGTGCTAGACCCTGGGCCCTGGGCTCTCACAGAGGCCAGGTCAGTGCTCACTCCCTACACAGCCTCCCTGCAGAAGGAAGACACCACAGGGTCCCTATGAGTTCACCTGGGTCCAGAAAGGCCTGCAGGGCCTCTGGGTCCTCTTCTGCTGGGGTTGCTGTGCAATCTTATAGTATGACTCACATATCAGAACATACACACGTCTTAAATGTACAGTTCACGGCCTTCCCCATTCCCCACCCACAGTCAACATGATCAGGACCCTGGTCAAGAAACAAGACATTTTCAGCACCACCAGCACTCCTATCCACCGCTGGCTTCTGCCCCAGGCTCATGACCTCACCAGAACAGCTTCATTGTACTGCTTCTGCAGTCCTGTGCTGGGGCAGTGAAAAGGAGTTCTCTCATGTCTGTTCCATCAGTGCAGAAGTACCTGTGATATACCTCGATGTATGCACATTATGCACTCTACACCCACATTTCTATAGGTTGCTCTGCTGTGTGAATGCACAGCAGAACATTTCTCCGTGAGATGAGAACATCTGGGTTGCTTCCAGTTTCGTAGGGAACAGCAGTGAGTCAAGACTCTGGTTTTTCTAAACCCTGATCCCACCTATTTTTCATTTTTGCACCTAGTGACTTAAAGAGACCATCTCCAAATTGAGAAAAGGAGTGATAGTGGAGGTGTAGCTCCCTACAAAGGCCTAGGACTCAATCTGCAGTATGGGAAATAAAATTCCTGGTCTTCACACAAAATGTCAAATTCCCTCTCACACCATATGAAGGTTGGTCTGTGAATCATTACCATACCTCATTACCATGCTAATTACCATAGAGCATGGTTTGTGATTTCTGAGATTAGATCAAAAGGCACTCTAGCTTATTTCTCATTCTCTCTATCCCTCTGCCCTGGGGATCAGAAACTGGGTCTTCATGGCAAGGCCCCCACAAGCCAGACAATAATAAGGAAGTGAGCCTGGAGATCTTCATCCCCACACAACCATTATATGAGTTGTAGTCCTCAGAAACCTTAAGAAAGGCTGAAGCTAAACCACTGAGTCACAATGCTGATTCTCAGACCTAAGAAACTAAAGGAATATGTTTGTATGGGGTAACTTATTACATGGCTATAACATATGTTAAATGAGATCTCAACCATCTAGTGAGGGTGAGGAGTGCCCTTGCCAATGACGAGTGAGATCTGTTAGTTTGCATGGCTAGCAAGCAACCCTTGAGGTGTCATCAGCATTGTCACTCACTTGGTCAGGTCTTGGCAACACCATGACAGTCTCAAATAGCAAGGGATTGCTAGGTGAGCACATCTATTTTTGCTTTCTTCTTTACAACTCTAAAGGTGAATAACTCAAACCACACCAGGTTCTTGATATTTCTCAAATCAACTGACACATTTTCAGTGATGATTTCCAGTGTTACTGCCACTAAGAGTAGGTGGCCCCCATTTCAACCTTTGGGCTTAGCCTTTGGCCTTTGAGGCTTTGAGTGTAATGATCCAAAGAGATATTATTAAGAATTTTTAAAGGTTTGTTGTTGTTGTTTAGTTTTTGTTTTTGCTCTCATGATAGGCACTAGAGATTGAACCCTGAAGGTTACTCTAGTTCTAGTTCTTTTCATTTTGTATTTTGAGTAGAGTCTCACTACTTTTCCTAGGCTGGGTTCCCACTTGTGATCCTCTTGTCTCAGCCTTCCCAGTAGCTAGGATTATAGACACTGCCATCAAGCACAGTTTAAAGTGTTTTTATAGTTTAAGTATTTTATAATTTGAAGACCCTACATCTAAACCATCAAAATACAGAGTTTTGTTTTTGCTTTTATTTTGTTTTTTGACACAGGGTCTTGCTCTGTAATGCTGGCTGGTCTGAAACTCACTGTGTAGCCAAGACTGGCCTTGAAATTATGATGATCCTCTTGCCTCAGCTTCCCAAATCCTGAGATTACAGGTGTGCATCACCACATGCATCTCCAGATTAAGATTTTGGCAAGGATTTAGCAGTTTATTCAAAACAACCATCAGGAGTATGTGGTGGAGGCTCTTGAGTTCAAGGCCAAATTGGGATACGTAGTGTATTCAAGGCCAGCCTGGACTACATAGCTAGGTCCTTTCTCAAAAAGCCTTTGAAATTTAAAAGTAAATGAAAATGAAGAGTTGTAAGACATAATTAAGATTTTATAAAGTACATTATAAGTATTTCAGCTAAAAATTTTGAGAGCTCTGTGTTGCTCAGGTTTTGTGTTTGTCTGAATATGAGCTGTAGATTATAGTCTTAAATCAGTTTCATATAACATTATTTTGTTTGTTTGTTTGTTTAGTTTCTTATTACTAAACAATGAAACACTGTACCACTTATAATTACTTTGAAATTTTTCTTTCAGGGTTGCTGAGAATGCTGTGCTCTTATGTTCATATTCTCATAATCTTTACATCTTTTCCCATTAAAGATGAATTTTTAATTCTATAACTATTCCAGTACCATCTGTTACAATGGGTTCTCAAATGACCTGGTTTTAAGTTGTTTCATAATTAATTTTTATTATATAAAAATTATTTATATACACATTTTCCAACCATATTCCTATAAAAAGAAATAACACTGTGAATAAAGAGGAAGTTCTCCTCTCATAACATCCATAAATCCTTATGAATCCCTTCTTCCAATGCCCTGCTGTCAGCTTAATGTATATTATTCCAGTTATTTCTATTAAATAATATACATCTATTCATATAAATAGGTATATACCAAAATAAAAGTTTTGAAGGCTTTTCCTTTGTTTATAAGAATTTTTAACTATGTGTTTTTCTGTAACTTGACATTTGGAGTCCTTTCCAATATCTTGGGGAGCTTTCTATGTTGTGGCACTACTTTACAAACAACATAGTCTGTAATATATTTGACCATCTCCCCAGTTGAAAGGGATTCCAGTCCCTTCAGATGTGAATTCTAAAAATAACATCTTTATTCAATTTAATGTTGACAGGGAATCCTGCCATTACTAGCTGAGATTGTAAACATGTTATTTACCCTGTGCCTCAGTCCTTCCTTTGCAAAGCAGGTGTCGATGATTCTAACCACAGGACTGAGTGACACTGAATAAACTGACATATTAGTGACAGGTTCCTGGTGACTCTTCTCCAATACCGTTATTTTCTTTGGTTACCCTCTAGTTGTGGCTTCCAGGAGACTTCATTTTAGCTTACTTGCACCCTTCTCAAAGCAGAGTTAGGGGAAGGGTTTCAATTTCAGGCCTAAGAAAGGTGAGCTGAACACACATCCCCAACGCCCTTCCTAGACCTAACCCTGCTCTGTCACCATTGCGCGAAGCCCTCCTGGGTGATGCTGTGAGGCCACCAAAGCCCACACCGCGCTGTCCTCTGCTGCATGCTTCTGGTCCTAAACCACCTGTCGCCTCAGACATTAGCCTCGCCCTCCCAGGGGCCTGCTCTGTAACACCTCTGGGCCACCCATAGGCTTCTGATTGACCCAAGGGACTGTGGGGCAGATGGAAGTTTACCCCAGAAGCCCAGCAGGGCCCTCTGTCCTGAGGAGGAAAGCCGGGTTTAGGAGGTCTGCTGAGGTGGAAGTGCGCCTGAATGGAGGGCGAGGGCAGTGGTGGGTTTGGAGACTGAGCTGCCTGGAGAAGCCTGAGTCATCCCTGTACCCCTCTGGACTCCTCTATAGAAAAGCTGAAGTTCTTTGACCATGAGGTCCAGTCTATCTTTCCCTTCATCAGAAGTATCAGCTGGTGTCCTGCCTTAAAATTCATTGATATACACACTACGTATGTGTGTATAAATGTATGTATATTTGAAAGTATCAGACAATATGTAAAATAGCATGCATGAAACAATAAAAATACACATGCCAAATATGGTTTATTAGAGAACATATATATATTTATACATAAATGTATACGTGTACATTATATGTACAGATACTCATTTGACAACCGTGTTTTGTTCCAACAAATTGGTCTCTAAGCAAGGAATTGTATAGTTTGTACATTACCATATTCAAAGCACAGAAATTGTCAAAAGAAACTCCAACCTGATGACTTTACTTTTATTTCTATAGCTCCTTCAAAGTACTGTATGTATAACAACATAAAACTACAGTACCATACAGTGCAATCAACAAAAGTTACAGTACTGTATAAAGGAAGTGTACTGTACCAAAAAAGACAATGAGGCTCTATAAACAAGACAGACAGATAGATAGATAGATAGATAGATAGATAGATAGATAGATATGGGGGGGGAGGCGAGAGAGAGCTGTCTATGACAGGTGCTAAGTCCAAATAGCCATTTACCAGGTAGAGTGTTTAACAGCATAGCACCTGCCTAGAAAGTGCAAGTTCGTGAATCTGATTCTTGGTACCAAAAAACAAAACAAAACAAAACAAATGACAACAACCAAACAGGTAGGGTGTTACATAAGAAATGCCTGCATACATATAAATATACATTTAAACATATACCTATGTATATATTTATACACATAAATTTTATGCATTTACAATATATGTATGTGTATGTCCCTTCAGAAAGGGCATTCACTATTTGAGGTTTTTATTTTTCTTGTAAGAAAACATGTTGTCATACAAATTGTTCTGCAACTTGCTTTTCCCTACCCCAGTTCCCCACCTAAGGGTTCATAGGCTTCTCTTCATTTTTTTCCATTTGTTTCATGGCATGCCTCAATCCTCCTATTCAGAAATGTTAGGGACATGATTGAAACTAGTAAGCAATATTTTGTGGTTACCAGCAAGTGTGGGTTTATGTCAGTCCCTAACATAGTTACCTCATCACCTGCTTCTTTTTTTTAACTATATAAGGAAATTATTAATGGTACCTATTTGGAAAGCTTATTGGCACGCCTCAGTGAAGAAAGGTTCATAGATCACATAGAATTACTAGGTCTCTTGAACCTTTACAGGAATTTTTAATCATTCCTAGTATTTTGTATGCTATTTTTCAGTTTCTTACAAAGATACTTGATTCTACCTGCCAGGCATTGAAGGACATCTTTCAAATCAAGGAACCTCTGATCCTGGAGTTGTGTGTTCCCTATGGCTTTCCCCCATTTTTCCTGCCTTACATTGCAGTTTTTTTCCAGGGTGACTTAATCCTTAGGCACTCCATAATCTAAACTTGTACTTCCTTCTTTCCAAGCATCACATTGACTCCACCCTATTTTACCTGGATCAGGTCAATGCCCACCCCCCAACCAGATTGCTCAAGGACTGTGTATCCAATTGATCCATCCTACTTTTCTTCTTGGTATACACACTAACTCAGAAAAAGGCCTTTCAGTTCAGTTTGTGAATGAGTGAGTTACCTGCTCAGATAAGCACTTACAATATTTTTAAAAACCAGGGCTCACTCCTTTTAATAAGTGAAAATTCCTAACATGAAGATGCAAGGACATACCTGGAAAAAAGGAATTTTGTATTATTAAGTACCTCCTTATAATCAGTAGCTCCATTAGGTGGAAACACACCACATATGTTCAGGAATCCTAGAAAAAACTACTAAATATTGTACTTCTGTGAATTTTTAAAAATATATACCTTCCCTGTGGTATTGCTGAGCATAATTAATGAGTTAACTTACACAATCAATACAAAGTATACAGAAGGGAGACAAGAGATATAACAAAATGATAGATATCTATATCTTTTTTATTAACTTTGATGTAGTTATTCTTTATTGCACTATAAGCAACTTCAACTTGGACACTTTATTTGACCAGGGACACAATTGGCAAATTGGCGGTCAGAGAAAGCATCATGGTGATACTCTACTTTCATGATCCACCCAATTATCTTAAACTCAGAAGTGTTTTCAGAGAGCACTAAATTTTGTCCAGTGACTCAAGATATACTAGCTGCAGGGTTCTTCTGTTTTTTGCTTTTATTTCTGTTTTTGTGCATGCTCTTGCATCTTCCTAGAAAAATACCTCCATCCACAGCTCCTTGAGGAACATATGCTTTGACACCAAATGTGAGATTATGAGCTGTGTACTTTAACCTGTAACCTCTAACCTGTAAAATGGAAACACTAATGGTATCTACAACATAGTCCTGTTGTAAATAGTAAATGGCATGACCAAAACATTAAAGAGAGATGCTTGGAACAAAGTCAACTCTCAAGCGTTTGCTGGCATACTTTCCTTTCCTAATGATAATCCCTCTTTATCGTTGCTCCTAGGAAGTTGATACCTGCTGCCACCACTGACCATTAGCCCTAGGATAGAGGATCTCTGGCCTGGTGGGCAGGGCCCCTCAGTGGCCCACAGCCCTTCATTCTCCCCATTTAGGGAGACTGCTCTTGAAGGGCAGTTTCCATCATCAGCTCTTGAAGGTGAGTGAGATCTTTGGCTTTGCTTCTCTCCTGTTTTCTTGCAGCCCTAGTCCATGAAAGCTACAGTGTTCTAAGAGTACAGATGTTGAAGATAGGATGAGAAAGTGTTCAGGCCCACGAGGGGACAAGAATGAGGCTTAGGCACTCCAAGGAAGATATTTAAGAATTTCCAGGTCACAGAGAGGAGGTTGCCCAAGCCAGGCAGTACCAAAGGGAACCCTCTGAGGTGAGTCATATGGCAGAAGAGGAGAATGAGGGGAGAGCCTGAGCCAGAGTCTTATTGGGCTCTCAGAAGGAACAGCAAGCCAAGGCAGAATAGGCAGCTTAGAGCTGTCATACTGAATGATCTGACTGGGCTTTGATTGTTGGGGAGGCCCCTAGTTGCCTGATACTTGGCTTCCATTGATTTAGAGCAAAATTGCCCAGTGGGAGTTAGATCAGCAAGCTACTGGGGATATGGTCTCAGGATGGGCTGGTTTTTATAAGAAGCATGCATTTGTAGAGAGCACTCTTCACTTTGCAGGAGAATGAACTCTCCTAGGAGAGATCTTCCTTGGTCGTAATCTCCATGAGATGTCCGAGCACTGGAAAATACAGAAAGTAAAAAGCCTGACTAACATATGCAGATCCTGTTCCTTCTGCCCAGAAGACACCCTGCCCCAGCCGTCAGTTCAATTTGCTTTCTATTACTAACCTTTCAAGGATCTAATGGCACATGACTTACAGCGGGGCTACCTAAGTTCCTCTCTAGAGGGGTGGGAAGCCATAAGTAAACAATAAATTTGGGAGGCTGAAAGAAATCATCACATATCTGGGGAGGACAAAAGGTGAAGGAAAGTTGTGACAAGGCTGGTACCTCTGGAGGACTGTGAGGGAGAATCATCTCACTGTTTCTCCTCTAGTTTCTAGCAGTAGCTGACAAGATTTAGTGTTTGTTGTTGATTAGATGTATGACCTCTGCCTTCATCTTCCCGTGACCTTCTACCTGTGCACGTGTCTGTGTCCAAATTTCCTTTTCCTTCGGAGTCACTGGTCACTGTACTAGGGCCCACCTCAAAGAGTTCATTTTAACTTGCTTACTGTCTAAGTTGCCCAGACTGGACTCTAAATTTCCAGAAGTGACTGTAACATGCAGGTCAACCTAGTTAACTGTTGATTACTCATAAGAAGCCACATAGGCAAGCAGGCAGTGGGATGATATAATTAAAGTACTGGGAAAAAATAAAGTGCTGGAAAAGGGGCTAGTGGAGTTGCTGCATTAGAGCATGTAAAAGGCCCTGTGTTCAATCCCTAGGAAGAAGAAAAGGAAGAGGGAGAAGGAGGAGGAAGAATAAAAGGGGGAGAAGGAGAAAGAAGAGGAAGGAGGAGAGGTACTGGAGACCGAGTTGGGGGATGATGGGGAAGAGCAGTAGCCGGGAAGAAGGAAGGGCAGTTCAAAAGCTACATCTGAAGAAATTTGTCAGAAATGTCCCTTCTCTACAGAAAAGCTAAAGGGGTTGGTAGTCCATGCCTATAATCCCAGCCCTCTGGGAAGCTGAAGCAGGGAGATCACAAGCTTGAGTTCAATCTTGGCAACTTTATGACTTTAGGAGACCTCATTTGAAAACTATAAAGACTCATTTTAAAACTATAAAGAAAAATAATAACTTGGGATTTTGCTCAGTGGAAGGCCCTGTGTTGGACCCATTAATGGGCTATGGATTGTAATACTAAAAGGGGCACTTACTTGGACACCCTGACTCCTGTACCCCTGCACCATCACATTGTTTCTCCTCCTCTTCCTCCAGGGGTGTTACTAATTGCTTACCTAGTTTCCATGAGCAGCTCAAAAGCTCACTGAGAGCAGGCATTCTTTAACATAAACACCTCTGTTGCCTCCCAACATGCAGAACAAATGCTGGGTGAATATAAGTAGAAGGATTTCAAGAGAACATACTTAAAGATAACTAAGGGTTGGACGTATTAATGAATAGCTTTATTGCCCAGATAAACATTCACCACAGTGTCACAAAAAGTCCTTTAAAAAAGCTGTATTTTATTTACAAGCTCATTTTAATATATATACAATAAGCATTTTATTAAGTCTCAGAAATATTCTCTTGAGGAACAGTTATATTGTACTTTAAATCTTTACAAATAAAGTCTCCCTCCAATACAACAAAATCCAAGGTACTAGAGGTTGTATGATGGAGGGCTGGGCTAGATACACAGGTCTTATTATTTATTCATTTATTTGTTTGTGATTCGTTGCTGCTGTCTCGAGACGAAGGCCTTGCTAAGTTACCCAGGCTAACACAGAAGGATGTTTCAGTTTTATTTTGTATTTGTACTTTTGCAGTACCAAGTACAAACAAAGGGCACCCTACGTACTAGGGAAGTGTTCTATCACTGAACTATGAACCCAGTACAAAATTTAGGACACTTTTTTTCTGGACAATTGGGCAAGAGTTTTGGGTTATCTCTTTTTTTCAAGTTTTTTCACTTATTACTATTTCATTTAAGACCCTGTGATTAAGATTACAGTTAGATACTTTTACTCTGTGAATTTCAGGTGTATTTATTTATTTACTTATTAGAAGTACCACCTATTAAAATCAGCAAAACTCTAACACAGCGTTCATTTCTTAAACTTTTCATCTTATGTATTTTATACTTTCAGACAGAGTTCCTCTAGGTTGCCCAGGCTGACTATGAACTTGCAATCATCCAGCCCCAGTGCACCCAGCTAGGATTACGGCCATGTCATTGAGCCCCAAAAGGTCATTCAAACACACCATTCTAGAAACATGAAAAATATTGTTTAATCAAGTATCTGAGCCAGAAATCTGACATAAAATTATCATAAAATTAACAATCACGTAGCTGAGGCTCTAAGAGTGACCCTAACAAAAAAATGAATGAATAAATAAAAAACTAAACAGCAAGGGATACTGAATATAAAGAACGTAGCAGAGACAAGGCTGAAAGGAAGCACATCAGACTGCATGACTGTGGTAAAAGTCTCTGAGGAGGCTTCTGTGGAGCTGCCACTTGAATTATAAGGTGGCCAGGTGAGGTCATCTGCACCTGTACCCTGGCAACACCAGAGGCTGAAGCAAGAGGATGGAGAATTCCCGGGAAAACTGGGCAGCTTAAAAATAACTTCTTTCAAAATTTCAAAGATTGTCTGTCTACTTTTTATGCTTTGATTTTGTAACTTGAACAACTGCTTCTAAGATAACAATATGTAATTTATCAACTAGTGATTTCTTACTGTTTTTTTGTTGTTTGTTTTGTTTTTTGGTACTGGGCATCAAACTCGGGTTTCTTACTGTTTTTAATTCTGTGTTATTTCTACCCTTTTTTCTGTTTTTATTTTTATCTAAACAAAAAAATTTCAAAGATTTATAGGAAAAAGGCTGTAATGTTGGAACTTACGGTGCTGGGAAACCGAGCAACTAGCGTTCCTCCCTGGTAAGCAGCCATGGCTCAGGCAAGCGGCAGCCACCTCAGGGGGAGAACCAGTCAGCATCTCCTGAGATCCATGCCATGTTGGAACTTAGGATACTGGGAAACCAAGCAACCAGCCTGTCTCCCTGGTAAGCATCCGTGAGCATACCAGTCCACGGCTGAGAATCAAACATCCCATCCCTCCCTCCCACCCCTTTTAACAAATGGGAGCCAGAGGTCTGAGCATCTCTTGGGAGGTTGACCATATTCAATATAGCAAATAGGGGGGATTTCCTTCTACCATCTCTTTGAAGGAAAATATTGTTATCACTGTTTTGCTTTGTTCTGATTAATTGTATTGCTCTATTCAATATTCTGTTTTAATAGGTTATATAATGTTCTATATTTGGTTTGACTTTGCTATACCTGATTGAAAGAACAACTATAGTGAAGATAATGAGATATACTATGCACCTATTACTGTTATCCTGGTAACCTGTTGTGATGTTTAATACCAATTTCACTACACTGTCTCAATTGGATTTGCTCTGTCCTGTTCTGTTGTATTTCACTACCTTCAAAATAATACAAAATTTTTTTAAAAAAAGAAAAATGCTATGCCTGTAACTTGGTGGTAGGTCACTTGCCTAGCCTGTGGCAAGTTCTGAATTGATTCTCCAATACCACAGACAATTTAAAAATTTTAAAAAGTTGGGTACGGTGGTGTACACCTATAATCCCAGCACTTGAAAGGCTGAGGTGGGAGGATTGCCATGGGTTTGAGGCCAGATTGGGTTATATAAGGAGTTCAAGACCTGCCTGAACTACACATTGAGACTCTGCATCTAAAAAAATACAAAATGGAAAGACTGGGACTTTCCTTACTGGTTTTCCTCACAGCACTTATTTAGGCTGTGTGAGAACCAATTTCAATCTTCAACACTGTTAAAAAAAATCATCTTCATTGTGTGGATGAGTGATGACCTGACCTGTAAGTATCCCATATAAGGTTTCTCTTGATGTGGTTTCATTTGAATACATTTTGTTCTTCCCTAAATGCTTATTCACTTGATATGAATGAAATTGTCCATGTGTAGCCTTGAGACTGAATGTTACTTGTAGTGCCTCAAATTCTTTCATCTCTACAAAATCTCTACACACAGTGGAAGTAGTTAGAATTATAAATGGAGTGGTTTGGGAAATGACGGTAGCCAGGCTTCAAGGGAGATGCTGGAAGCCAGTAGGGTTATGCTTGCCTGTAATCCCAGTACTCAGGGAGACAGAGTCAGGGGCACCCATATCCAGGAGAGCTTGGGCAATGTTAAGGATACGCTGTCTCAAAATAGACTAACTAAGAAGGGCTGGGGAGGCAGTGTAAGGTGAAGGCACTGGTCTGAATCCCCAGTGCCACATAAAACAAACAGCTGGCAGCCACTGGCCTCTTCCAGCTTCATTTCCCCAAGCTGTCACATTGTGCTAAGTTTGGACTTTCTGAACATTAGTACAGAGACTGTGCTAATGCTTCAGAGATGAGTTCAAAAGACACTGTAGTTTCCATTTGTTCCTTCTCCTCACTTAATCTCTGCTGACCTTCATAGGGGAGCAGTTGGGGATCCCTATAACAAGGAAGTGAGCCTGTAACTCTTCATCCCCAGTAGGACTGGGTATGACTTGGATCCATAAACAACCTCAAGAGAGACTGACCCAGAACCACCAAGCCACAGAGCTAATTCTGTACGTCAGCTAAGAGGAGTAATACTCAGCACAAAGAAGAATACACTTGAGAGATTTTTATAGGTAAATGGTTGCAATTTGAGACCCTATTCATGAGTGAAATAAATCAGACCCACATGTGTAAACATTGCATCGTCTCACTAGTGTGAGATGAGCACGTAAACAAGATACAAAAGGTGTAATAGATATTATAATTGGGAAAAAACTTGTCTTGGTTTCCTTTCTCTCGTTGCTGAGGGCCTGTCTCATTGCTGAGACAGAACACTGACACTCAAAATTTTGGAAGGAAGATTTATCTAGTTTACAGTTTGGGGAGGTTTCAGTTTATATTCAGCTAAGGGTCAGCCATTCATAGAGGCTGCAAACAACAAGAGCAAAAAGGGCACAAAGGGAAAAGCTTGTCTCCTTTATAGTGTATGCTGGCTCCCTGCTCCTGGGCAGGTGCAGCACTCACACTGCCAATCCCCGCACTAGACAACAAACCAATCACAAATGCTAGACTCAGCCATGTCCATGACCACATGAGGCTTGGGGGTCCATTCAAACATAAACCATAACAAAAGTGTTCAAAAGAAAAGAGAAACTGAGGGGGAAAAGGAGAAAGGAAGGAAAAGGGTAGTTGATATGTGTATTGCTGGTTGCTCTTAGTTCATTCAAAAGAAAGATCTGTGGTAATATTGTCTGGACAATAGTTATTGCCTATATCTTGTACTCTGAGTAAGTGCTATGAAGTTAACAGTGTGCAAGGTATTAATTATTATCACTCTCCTATTAGCCTGATTTGAAACTGTTTTACTTTATTTCTATTTTTCTGCTCTTTAAAATAAAATTTAAAAAAATAATATCAATAAGAATGAAAAATTAGAGAGGGGGAATTGGAGGAACATGGTGGGATGGGAGTTAAGCAAAAATGAGAAACAATCTGTGGTATGTACAGGTAACCACTCCCCAAAATTATTGTAAACTCCATGAACTGCAAACAACTATTAATAAAATAAAATAGAAAAAACTTACAATGTCTGTTGGGTGAGCACCAATAATACATGTTAAAGTAGATCTCTACCATCTAGTGAGGGTGAGGAGTGGCCCAGTCAATGGGGAGTGAGAAATATGCTCATGGACATAGTTTCCAAGCAACATGTATGATGTCACCAGTATGTGATTACTTACTTGGTAGGATCCTGGCAACAATGACAGTCTCAGATACCAAGGGATTGTCATGGTGAGCACATCTCTTTCTGCTTTCACCTTTATATCCGCAAAGGTGAATAAATCAAACCAAACCTGGTTTTTGATATGTCTTAGTCAACTGACATACTTTTAAAGGTGATTTCCAGTGCCTACTGCGAATAGGAGTAGGTAGCTCCCATTTAAGCATCTGGATTTACCCTCTGGGTCTTGAGGCCTCAACATCCATACAGTGTGGGGAAAAATATATATATTATATAGTGTTTTGTGCTACTTTAAATCTTTTAAATTTTTTTTCTTTTGGTTATGGGAAGTATTGAGGACTAATCGTAGAGGGATTCTCTTACTGAGCTATAAAACCAGCCCTTCTTATATTTTAAATAGAGGCAGATTCTTATTATGTATTGCCCAGGCTGGCCAAGAACTTGCCACCTTCCTGCCTCTGCCTCTGGAGTAGCTCAGATAATTACCAGACTGAGATATTTTTATATAGGAAGACAAAACTATCAGGTACAATATTTTGGTAAAGCTTTGACAAGTTTTACTAAATATGAAAATCCTCCTGAGGAGCTAGAGGTAGGAATATCAGGAGTTAAATCCTTGCCTGAACTTTACATTGGGTCCAGAGACATCCTGGATTTTATAATGAGATCCTGTATCCTAAAATATACTTTATATTTAAAAATAAAATAAAAAATTTAAGCCCTAAACCTAGCAGCCAGAATTTTACATGCAAGGTTATAAAGTACTTCAACTGAAAATATCCAGATTCGTATTTGAAAAAGTTTGAACTATGACTTAACACTTCACCAGTCACCATGAACAATGTAATGCTGTCCTAGATCATGCCCACGTACCATGTATTTTTTTTGTAAGGTTCCCTGTCCCTAAAGAAAGGTACACTGTCCTGTATAATTTTGGTTTGGTTTGGTTTTCTGAGACAGGTTCTCATTTTGTAATACAGGCCAGCCGTGGACTCACTATGTCATCTAGGCAGTCAAACTCCTGGTGATTCTTCTGCCTCTGTCTCCTGAGTGCTGGGATTACAGGATGTCCTCTTTAAAATTACTTTCAACGTTCTCCATTAGCATTCTCTGAGAATGCTTTGTGTTCATATTTCATAATTGACAAATCTTCACACCTTAATGGTGAGTTAGAGTGAGTGATCAATATATGATGTCATTTAAGGTAACCCTTAAAATTCCATTTTGTTATATAAGAATACATATATACATTTTTTTCTGAGTACATCCCTCCAACCCCTCTGTGACAAATGCCAATCCCTATGATGACTTTCCTTCACTCTGCACTGAAGGCAGCTTCATATATATTAGCCTAACTCCCTTTCTATTAATTTCCACCTGTGCATTCCTCCACCCATGGAAATAGGCACATTCCATTATAAAACAGTAATTTGGGGGGTTTTGTTGTTGTATGAAAAATTACTACAGACATTTTTATTGTATCTTTAGTTTTTTGATCACTAGAAAAAAAATATGTTTTGGGGAATGTTCTATGTTAATATAACATAAGTCTCCAAACCTGACATTTCATAGTCAATTTAGCATCTTTGCCACTGTATGAGATCAGGTATTTTCAATACTGTTTTTAAAAATATCAAAAATGGTGGTGGGTAACTGGTAGTCAACTTGTTGTACTAGCTGAACAGAATTAGCATAGTGCTGAGCATGGATGGCCCACCTGAGGATTGTTGCCAACATAAAAGGGAGAACTGGAGAGGAAGAAGTGATGTTTTTAGTGTTGGTTCTCCATAGCGTTGTTGGCTGTCCTATTACCATGGGTTCTCCTGAAGGAGCTCGTCAAGCTTCTTTCCTGATACGAGGCTTACCTGTTATCATCAGAGGAGCTCAGAACATTGTCACTGAGAATGGCTGTGGTTCACTTTGGGGGAGCTTTGGTCTTTACTTTGAACATCACTTCCTAGCTCCAGAGGGGAAGATGGTATGTTGTTCAGTCTGAAGGAGAAGATTGTCATGCTGGCTTCCTGATATGAACTTGGCTGTTTTCATCATCAGAGGAGCTCAGGACCTTGTTGTTGTTGTTGATGATAGTTGTGGTAGTTTAGGGGAGCCCTGGCCCTTTTTTTGTTCAGTGCTTCCTGGCTTCAGTATAGAACCCTCAACACACTGGCACAGATCCTTCTTCCCACTGGCACAAACTTTCTAGCTTCCACTGCTGATGTTTGGACCTTCCTAGTGCAGATCTATGAAACAGACTGCATGAGATATCGTTGTGGGCTCTAGGTCTTCAGCTGGACTCATGCAAGACAATGCTGTAGAATCTAGGCCCTCAGCCGGATTCTTTGGATCTTAGTGTATGTACAGATTTCCTGCCTTTTTTTTTTTGTACAGGGAATCGAACTCATGACCTCATGCTTGCCAGGCACTTATGCCACTGAACTAAATTCCTGGCCCTCCCGCACTTCTTGTATTAAACTCTTTAGGTGGCTATAAATAGTATAAATTATGTGTTCTGTATGTAATTGTTCTTGTAACCCCTGACTACAACAATAATATTGGTACTCAGTGTATGTTCATAGGGAATACAGGTAAAGAGTCTATGATTTTAAAGATATTAGTGAGCCTATGTCTCAGTTATTAGTTTGTAAAGGAGGTGTATATATCAGGTAACCAACAGTATTGGAAATAACATTGAACATGTTTACAAGTGGGCTCTCTTGACCTGGTGTGGAATGTCATGAATTTCTGTAGTCTTTTGTCTTTGCATATGGGAGATTTCTTTGTGGCTCACCTGCACTATTGTTTTTATATATAGGAGTATCCTGTCTTGACCCAAGGCATATTTCTCCTCTAAAGACCATGGAACCAGCTATCTTCCATTTGCTGCTCCCTGTTTCACCTGTCCTGCAGTGAGCTAGACCCACATTCTCCAACAGCTCCCCACAGCACCCAGGGGCTCTGTTTACCACCAAGATCTGCACCCAATTCCCTCATCATTAATCAGGACTGAGCCCATTTCCCCAGGAAATCCTTTTACCCACTTACAGCACTGTGAAGAACCTACCCTTTGATACTAATGGATAGATTGTGAGAAACCTACTTTGCTTTTATCCTGTAAAGAAGAAATATTGTACTAATGGTACCTACTCCATAGTTCTGCAGAAAAATAGCAAATGGCATGTCAAAAACTTTGGGGAGAGATGCCTGGGTCATAGTCTGGTCCTTCACCACTTGAATCTCCCTGTTTGTAGAGACCCTTCTGAGTATGCAGTTTTATCATCAACTCCTCAAGTTAAGTGAGACACTTGGCTCTCCTCATCTCCTTTTTTCTCACTTCCCCAGTCCACTGAAATGTCCTAACAGTGTGGATGTTGGAGCTGGGATAAGGAAGAGATTTTAGGCCTAGAAGAGGACAACAAAGAGGCTTGGAAGGAAAACATTTATCTACCTCCATGTCTCAGAGAAGAGAATGACCATGCCAAGGAGAACCAAGAAGTATAAGTCAAAGAGAAAAAAGTCTAGGTGAATGGAATTGAAAGTGTTTCAAAAGAAAGAAATTATAGATAACTAATGGTTGAATTAGATCTTCTTTACAGATTGCAATATTCTCCACTAGCCTAACTATTATTTTCACTTGAAGACAGTAGACACAACTGTTGTTGACAACTTTCTATTTCTCAGCTACTGAGGTAAGTGGACCCATGTCCTCTTATTCCCTTCCACAGCACCTGGAGTTCCTGCCACCCAGAATTGCATTCACACTGCCCATTTACCATCAATCAGAGCCAAGCCCATTTGCCTAGACAATCCTTCCATTCATTCACAATGTTTTGATTATGAGCAATGTATTTCACCTCCAGCCTGTAAAATGGAAGTAATAATGGCACCCACTCCATAGTCCTGTGGAGAATAGTAAGTGGAATCTCTAAACATTGAGGAGATATGTCTGATAAATGGTCATCTCTGTGGTGTTAGCTGGCATAAATATCCTTTTGTAATAATAATGCCCCATTTTCAGTACTAAAATTTTTTCTTGCCACCTCCACTGATCAACATCCACATCTAGGCGTCAGAAGACCTCTGATCCTGCTGAGCAGTGACCTTCACCCCTCAACCTAGCTCCGTGAAATCCTCAGTGTTCTAAGACTGTAATCCTAGAGATAGGATGATCAGGAGTTTGTTTTCCAAAGATGGGACAAGAATGAGAATTGGGAGGAAGACATTTATGCAACACCAGGCATCACAAAAGAAGTTGTCCATGCCAAGTAGAACCAAGCAGAAGCATCTGGTGTGGTCACATGGCAGAAGATGAGGATGTGGGGGAACCTGAATCAGGGTGTATGGGTTTTTGAAGGAAAAGCAAGCAAGACCAGAGTAGGCAGATAAAAATGGCAGACTGCAATAATTTCACTGGGCTTTTATTGCTGGGAAGTCTCTAGATATTTGCACTTGGGCCTGGATAGTTTAGGGCAGGTATAATATTAGAGAAATATCTAGATAAATAAGTGGGTGAGATCAGAACCTGGCTGATTTTTATAGAAAATTCATGAGTTTGGGCCCTGCAATCCAGAAAATTCAGCTACACATAGTGAGGGGACATTCTCCCAGACAAACACACTGCCTAAGATGTCTTAATGATACATTATACATTATACAGAACATTAAAAAAACCATTGAAACATCCAGGACAGTGCATAACTTACCTTGATTCTTTCCTTTACTTTCAAATGGATTCATTCCTGTGGTCATGTGTCCATACTCTCTTTCCCATGGAGATGCCTGCCACTGGATTGGAACCCACCCTGAAGACTTTATTTCAACTTGGTTATCACTCTACAAACTTCATGTCCAATTGATGCGGTCCTGAGTGTTAGGACACAGGTCTCCCTTGAATTACACAGTTCAAACCATAATACTCTCCTCCCCTTGTTCTGTTTTTGCCTCCTCTCTCTGCACCCATGTTTAAGATTAATTACATTGTTTTTATGATAAGATACTGATAGTACATGAATATTTATTTTCAGTACTGGGGAACCTAGTGTCTTTGTATTAATCTACAGTCATTCATATATATATTCATACATATATTCATATATATATATATATATATATATATACACATTGAGACAGTGTCCTGCTAAGTTACTAAGTTGCCCAGGGTGGGCTCAAGGTATTGATCATAATGCCTCCTTGGATTTTTTACTGGTAATACATAAAGGATCTGACATCTTAAACATTTTAAAATATGAAGCTCGGTATTAATAGGCATATTTATATTAAATTGAGTTTGTAATTTGTTTTAAGCAAACATTTTCCTAAAATAAATAAGACTTAAAAAATCTGCTTCCTCATGTAATCTAGTCATATGTGAAGTGCTCATGTTCTCTTTTTCATGCAGAGGTATAAAATGCAAATGAAGATAATTTTGTTTCTTTTCAGGTAGAAGTATCTTGGTTTTATGGTGATATGTCAATGGGCAAACCAAGTGGTAGAGGGCTGAGGATGTTGTTCAGTGGTAGAGTGTTTGGCTGGCATGGATGAGACCCTAAGTTTAATCTCTAGTACTGCCAAAAAAAAAAAAGAAAGAAAAAAGAAAAAACCAGACAAGAAAATACTGTTGCTTTTATATTTGTTTAAATACTTGTTTGTTTAAATACTTTTAAATGGCTAGAAAACATTCCCAAATCTAATCTCACTTTATGAAACAATGTGTGCTTTTTAACTTTTGCACAGTTCAACAATGACCATAATTAACAAAGCCGAATCTTAAGGCACATTAGCCTGTCAGAGTCAGCCAGGATTTTCCATGGCAGTCTCAACTGGAGACATGGATGAAGGCTCTACTGGCTGGAGTGCTATGTCTTAAATTCTGTTTTCTATCACACACTTTCTTTAGGCCCAGTACCTGAAGCTGTTTATTCACATTCGGCTGTATCTGGTAAGTCAGAACCACCACCACCAAAGGGTCAAGATGTTATTTTATTTTAAATCACTGCCAGAAACTCCTGTATAAATGTTTTCAGTGGGTTGGTAGTTTCTGAGAGTGGCTTATCTTGTAAGAGATATTGCCATGTGTGTGGCCAGCATTATATGATGGAAATTATTCACCTTTAATGAGTAAGCATTCATTATAACATATGTATCATAATAATATTTTTTTACTCTCTCAAATATGAATAGTTTTTTTTATTTCTAAATTTTGAAAGGATAAACTATCTTGGAGAGAATGGAGATCAGAAAGTTATATTTTCAGTTAACCAGTAGTTGTTATGTTCTCTAAGTAGATACAGGATCTGTCTTTGGAAAAGAACAGATAATGTAAACACAGTTACAGTTGTTAAAACTTATCCAAATGAATGAAATGTTAACACTTTCAACTGGTCCTGTTAAGGCTTATATTTAAATTCTAGAAGATTTGAAATGCAAGGAAAAGTAATACTAGAATTAGTTCCTGATTGGAATATTGTCCAGGTTAGACTGATTTGATCCTTGTATTGTTTTGAGTCTCTAAGTGTGTTGTGGGAATGGTGTGGTTTGTTAAAGGTGTTTTGAGTGTGTGTGAGGGGAAGCTTATATCACAAAACACAAACAACTTAACTGAGCATTGCACGTAGAGGTTTGAGATTCTTTGGCTTCTCTGTCAAGATTTTCCAATGGACCATCTTTCTACAAGGCTCCAGCTCCTGTCACATTTCTGGGGCTTCCTTTTTGCTCCTCACTCTGCCCTTGTCTTATTCTCCACAGACTCATTTTTCCTTTCCTAATTTTTTTCTCTATTCCCCTCAACCCCAAAGCCTACTTAGATAATGATTAATATCTCTTAAGTAGAGAATCATCTACAGGCCATCTTTGCCTTTCATAGCACCAAAAAACTAGCCATACTTTGAAAAATCAGTTTTGCTCTTGTTGATTTTGAGTGTTCCTGGTATAGTAAGCTGTTTCTTCACCAGTACTAACCATCAGATCTAAAACTGTGACACCTGGGGAGGCTCAGCTGATGTGACGGGTATGAGGTGGCACTCAATACGCACATCCAAAGCAAGTGTTCAAGGGAACGGGTTTATCTTATATATCTTATTGGTTGTGTTTAGTAGGTATTAAAAAGTAATTGTAATGAACTGTCATGAAATCATCAGCAAATTTTGACATTAACTTATGGCCAGCTCTCCCACTGAACCTGTCCCTAGTATTCTAAAGCAAGTCCAATATTTTGCTTCATTTATAAATATTTTATTCTGTGCATGTTCAGAATTCTTTTTAAAAGTTAAAAATGTCCATGTTAAAAATCTAGTCAATATTCAGATATCTCTGGTTGTTATATAAATTTTTTAGTACTGGAGTACCAGGGATTGAACCCAAGAAGGGTTGAACTAATTTTTTTCTCTCTTTGTTTTTTTTTATTTTCCAGATGGGATGTTGATGAATTGCTAAGTTTTCCAGACTGGCCTAAAACTTGCAGTCCTTCTGCTTCAGTGTGTTTAGTAGATTAGAGGTATGCACTATCATGGGTGACTATACAGATTGTTTTCAGTAGTTAAGTCAGTGAAAGCAACATCCATGTGGGTGGAGTCTGCATTTTGCATTTGTGGCTATGTCTATGAAATTTCTTTTAATTTACAAACCTCCCAACTTTTTGTGTTTGCGGTTTATTTATCAAAGAAACTGGTATTTCTCATGTTCTAGGTTCTGTCTTTTTAATTTTTTTATTTTAAAAACAAAGAATAAAAATGATACAGAATTTTGAAAAAGAAATAATAAATTAACACTAGTTAATATATTGCATATTGTTATCTTGAAAGAAGTAGTATTAAAAAAAAGAGTAAATAATGTTCTGTCTTTTAAAATGTCACATTCAGGGCTGGGGATTTAGCTCTGCGGCATAAGCGCCTACCTGGCAAACTCAAGGTTGTGAGCTCAATCTCCGGTACTAAAATAAAATAAAATAAAATAAAATAAAATAAATAAAATAAAATAAATAAAATGTCACTTCCAACCCAGTATTTCTGGCAGAGATAATGAGATTTAGAATATTGATCAAGTATCACAATTTATTTGGCTTTAGAAGCATGCCAAGTTTTGTTTTTAAATCTTTGTTCCTTATTTTTCCATTCCCAGGTGATGACATTGCTTTGCCACAGAAAATTCTCTTTCCCTTGGAGATGATTTTTCTTAAGTGGTAGCAAACTCATACAGTTGGTGTTGGGATTCAGAATTTGAGCAACACCTATTTTGCCAATTTAGCACTGCAATGTTTGGCATACACACCACCTCTCACCAATTACATGTTATCACAGGAGCACTCCAGACACATAAGTATTATATGCTGTGGGGTGTTTGTGGACTGTGGTATGGTGACCTACTCATTTTTTTTTCTTTTAAAATGCAAAGAATTAAGTTATGTGATCATTAAGAAGTTGATTTATTCTTTTAAAATCTAGGATTTGTATTTAGTTTGCATAAGAAGGATATTGCATCTAATTTGAGCTCGGGATGGGTATTTAAAAGGAAATCTATTTTACCATCATTTAGCATTTGTAATCTTCTCCTAGTTTGCTACACTCATTAAAAATGTTTTTATTTTCATCTTTGTTATTCTGGGGATTGAACCCTGGGTCTCACACATCAGGAAAGTGCTCTACCACTGAGTTACATCCCTAGTTCTCACACTTGTCAAAAATATGACATAATGCCTGACATGAACAGTTGCAGAAAATGGTTAAGGAATCCTGCCCTTCTGACATTCATTGGAAGACTTGATTCATTTCCCAGTTTACGAGCCCAAGAGGAGAAGAACTTCACCACTGCCCCCAATCTCATGGGATTCATACAGGGTTTTCCTTTCAGCATTGGAGAGCTCCATTTGTAACTTACAGGGCAGAAATCAGTTAAAATGTATAAAGATGTGTTTATATAGAAGCCAGCTCAGTGTTGATGAGTGAAATTGAGAATTTGAAACGTCTATTTTTGAGATTTTTTTTACCTCCTGTATACCTTGTTTATCTGTTGTCTTTTATAAATGAAGTCTCCCTATGCTTTGCTCTGAATTCATACTCAGATTTGTGTGTGCCATTTGTCAGTGATTTGGATAGAACAAATAAGAAAACTCCTTAGTTTCTTCCTAAAATTTTTTTTTACTCAATGAAGAATTTTTTTGTACCAGGAACGATACTCAAGACCTCATGCTTGCCAGGTAGTTGCTGCATCATTGAGTTAAATCCCTGGCCCCTGAGTGGGGAATTTAAACTGAGTGTTTTACAACTTTTTTTCCCAACAAAGAGCAAATTAATACTTATAAAGTATTTGGTAAATACAGAGAATTAAACCAAGAAAAATCACCTGGAATTTCCTCACCAAGAGATATTTGCTATGCCATGAAGTTTTAAATTATAAACACTCAATTTGCCCTCAGTTTCTAAGTCCATAATGCATTCCCTACATACAGCTTTCCTATCACTTTTGTGCTTAATTAAAAGTAGGATGTGGTTGAAAAACCAGTACTGGCACTGGAATGGCAAGAGAAAGTATATATATATATATATATATATATATATATATATACACAAGATATATATATACAAGATATATATTATATATACAAGATATATATACATATGTATACAAGATATATATATATATATACAAGATATATATATACAAGATATATATATATACAAGATATATCTATATCTATATCTATATCTATATCTATATCTATATCTATATCTATATCTATATCTATCTTGCTTGCTAGATTTACACCTTTTTCCTCCACCTCCCCCTGCTCCTCCTCCCGATTTTTTTTGTTGGAAGTAATATTTTATTTTTAATTTTGAACTGTACAGTGCTTGCTGGAATATAGAGATACATTTGATTTCTGCATCATGTTGACCTTGTACACTGTTGCTGAAGTCATTTATCAGCTCCAGGATTTTCTGATCGTGTTTTTTGTTTAGAGTGCTTGAAATCTTCTACCTGTACAGTCACCTCATGTCATGTTAATCAGGGAAGCTTTACTTAGACTTTACTGGTTCACTGGCCTCATTTATTTCCTTGTATTATTTTCTTATTTCACTGGTTGGAACTTCCAGCACTCTGTTGAATAAGAGTGGTGAGAACAGACATCCTTGCTTCTTTTCTAATCTTAGGATAGAACCATTCAATCTGTTGTCCCATTCCTGTCTTTGATTCTTAATTTTTTAAATCCTGAATTTATATTGATTTTTGTCAAAGGATGTCTGCATCAAATTGATATTATCATGTGATTTTGTTGGTCTTTCTGAGACAGGGTTTCACTATGCTGCTCAGGCTGGCCTTCAACTCACTCATAGCCCAGGCTGGCTTCAAACTTGCAGCGATCCTTCTGCCTCAGCCTCCAAAGTTCTAGGATTACATGCACCACCATACCTGGCTTGATATTTCTTCTTTGGCCTGTTTTTTCACTCTATTAATGTAATGTAAAACTCTAGTAATGTAATTCATTCTATTAATTATAATTAATAATAATTATATTAATTATAATATAATTATATAATTATATAATAACATTATAATATAAATATAATATAATAATATAAACATTTATATTATAAATTTATTTATTTTATAATATAATATATTATAAATTTATTTAGATTTTAATATAATGTAATAATATAATATATAATATAATAATAAAATAATAGAATATAATAATATATTATATTAATTATAATTAATTATAATTATAATTAATAGAATGAATTACATTGGTAGATATTTGTATTTTCTGTCTATACTTGGAATAAACTATACTCATGTGTAATTCTCCATACAGATTGCCTAGTTTTATCTGCTAATAGGTTAGTAAGGGTTTTTACATCTCAAGATTATCTTTTCGCTTTTGCACTGTCTTTGTCTGATTTTGGTGTCAGGGTAAAATTAGCTACATAATTTTGTAGATAATTGGGATGCACTTACTACTTTTGTTCTTTCTTTTTTGGAAGAGATTTTATAGAATTGTTGTTAGTTCCTTTTAAAATGTTTAGAATTCTACAGTATGGCTGTCTGGGCTTGGAGATTTCTTTTGGGGGGCGTTTAAAATCATAAATTGAATTCCCTCAGTAAGTATAGGATTACTGAAAAAGTTTTATATTGGATGAGTTGTGGTGGTTTGCTTTTTTTGAGAAATTGTTCCATTTCTTCAAAATTTATGTGAGTAAAGTATCCATAATGTTTATTATGGATACTTTCAATGTTTTCAGGGACTGTCTTAGTAATATTTCCAGTTTTATTCTTTATATTGGTAATTATTATAAATTTCCCCTTTCAGCACTGCTCTGTGTCCCCCAATTTTGTTTTATTCAATTCAGTGTATTTTAAAATTTTCCTTAAGCAGTCCTGTGTGATGGCACAAGTCTACAATCCCAGCACTCAGGAGGCTGAGGCAGGAGGTTAACTGCAAGTTTGAGGCCAGCCTTAACTGCATAGTGAAACTCTGTCTCAAAAAGACAAAAAGAGTTTTTCCTTGATACTTATTCAATTCTTAAATTATTTGGACATCTTCAGCTTCCAGTTATTTGAAGATTTTATCTTTCTCTTACTGATATTTAGTTTTGATTCCACTGTGATTGGAGAAGACTTAAATTTTTTGAGGCCTCTGAAATAAATATGTATTCAGCTTTTGGTGGATGGTGTGTTCTATAAATATTATAATATAATATAATATAATATAATATAATATAATATAATATAATATATTTATTATTAATATATTTAATATAATTAATATATTAATAAATATAATATAATTTTGTTAATAAATGTTTATTTAATTTGGTAGCTAAAAATATTGTTTAGTTTTCAGTACATTTTATGGTTTCTTGTTGAATATACTCAATGAGTCATTGACAGAAAGATCTTGAGGTTTCCATCTCTAAATGTAAGTGTTTCATTGTACCTCTCAGTTTTGAGTTTGACTCATGTATTTTCAGATTCGTTGTTTGGTATGTCTTTTCTTTTCTTTTTTTATACTGGTGCTGAGGATTGAACCCAGGGCCTTCACAAGCTAGGCAAGTGTTCTGCCACTGATCTATACCAGTGCTTTTCAGATTTTGAAACAGTCTTGCTAAATTGCCCAGGCTGAGCTTAAACTTGTGATCCTCCTGGCCTCAGTCTTCCAATTAGATGGAATTATAGGCATCATGTGCCACCACATTTTGAAAGATTTCTGTTTTCTTAATGAATTTATCCTTAAATATATAATATATTGATTACATTAAATATGTAATGCTCCTCTGCTCATTTTGTCATTGTGTATCATTAATTCATTAAGTCATTTGATATTGGAGATCAAACTCAGAGCCTCTGGTCTGCAGTGTAACTTCATCTGACATTAACATAGACTTTTTTAGTAACAGCTGAAGAGTGTATTTTTTCAACCTCTTACTTTCATTCTGCCTGTAGCATTATATTTGAATTGGGTTTGTGATAGACAGCATATGGTCAAACCATGTTTTATAATTATCAGATCATGTTTTATATTGTATTTACAGAACACTTCATCCACCAAGAGATGAATACATATTTATTTCAGAATGTCAATCTATGTCATTCATTTATTTGTTACTGGGAATTAAATCCAGGGACTTTGCACTGAGGTATATGTTCAGCTCATTTTTAACTTTTTATTTTGAAACAGGGTCTTTTAATTTGTCCAGTCCAGACTCAAATTTGTGATTCTTTTGGCTCAGCTCCTGGAGTGCAGGGTTTATAGGTGTGCACTCCATGAACCATGGCTGTGTCCTTTAACTGGTGTACTTACAACATTAGAGGTAAGAGGATTACTGATGTACTAAGGCTTAGCATGCCATTTTATGTTGTATTTTTGCTTGTTCTTTCTCTTCGGTACCATGTAGACTGATTTTTTTATTTTCTGTGGTTCATTCTAAATTCTTGTTCTTTTATAAATATACATGCATTTAAAGTCTAGTCATAGCATTCATAATTTTGAAGAATTTTTTTTTTTGTACCAGGGATCAAACTCATGACCTTACACTTGCCAGGCAGGCACTTAAACCACTGAGCTAAATCCCTGGCTTGAAGAATTTTTATGTTACTGTTTGGTCTTTTTCAGATTCAACGCATCCAGGTCACCACACTCATTTGTCAGATATTTGGAGGATATCCAAGATCTAGAGATAAGCTTTTGTTCACAAGTTGACAAAGTGGCACATTGATGCAGTAGTAGAATGTGAATAGTAGAAAAAAGGAAAAGTGGAGACTCCCACTCCTCCCAGGAGGCAGCCCCTGTAGCAGTTCCTAGTATATCCTTCTGGTAGTTTCTTATTCATAAGCAAACTGACAGCAGACTAAAGAATACTACTTTTTGCCCTTAACATTAGTAGTAATCTTTCCATTCAAGAACATAGAGGTCTAACAGTTTCTTTCAAGCTGCAGTGGTGCCCATTTGTTTTATTCTCCTATTGATGGATACTTAGCTTTCTATTCTGTTGCTACCACCAGCAACTTATTGAACGGCACCCACGGCTCTTTTGTCTATGTAAAAGTGTACATAATAAACTCTTAGTATTAGAATTTGATTCATAAGATATATTTTAAATTTTAATTCTGACATGTTGTGATTCAAGAGGTCACACCAGTTTATATTCCATTCCACATATACCAGTAGTGTACGAGGAGCCAAATTCATGAGACTTTTTCCTACACTGTATATATGATTAATTTTTTTCCAGTTTAGGAGGAGAAAAGTTATATTTTGGTTTTACTTTGAAATGGAATTTGTATTCTGTAATTTCAATACTTGCAAATGTCATAATGATTGCACTTTGTTTTTTTTGCATTTTATTTTTATTTCAGTCAAGTATTTAAATTGGAAGGGCATTTCAGATATTTTTGACCCACATTGTAATATTGCCTTGGAGAGGGGCTGGGGATTTAGCTCAGTGGTGTAAACACCACTGAGAGTGAGGTCGTGAGTTTGATCCCTGGTACCAAAAAAAAAATTGCCTTGGAGATAAAGCTAAACTTAATAATTTTTGAAGTGGTTAAGCTTTAAATACTTACTATTTCAATTTTCACATAAGTAATTTTCACATAAGTAAATCTTATAAAACTAAAACCTAGGGTTTTTTCTTTTTCTTTCTTGTTTTTAATTTTTAGAGACAGGGTCTCACTATATAGTCCAAGATAGTCTTGAACTCACTATGTAGCTGAGGCTGGCTTCAAATTTGTGGTAATCCTCCTGCCTCAGCCTCCCAAGTTCTGGGATTACAAGTACATGCCACCATGCCTGACTATAAAACCAGGTTTTTTATTCTATATTAGCAAACCTTGGGTGGTTCTTATTCTTTAGAAACTGTTTTAGCCTATTGCATCTGCTGATCTATAACTTTGTTATTCTTGAGTTTTTATTTTTCTGAATACAGATGCAATGCATGCTTATGATAAAAAGACAAACATTGCAGATATATGTAAAGTCTGCCCTTCAGGATTAATGTTTTTAGTCATTTGATATCCACTGCACCAGAATAATTTATGTGCTTTTTAGAAAAAATAAGGTTATAAATAGGGCATGATAATGCATGTCTATAATCCCAGGACTCGGGGAGACTGAGGCAGGAGGATCACAAGTTTGAATCCAAACTGGGTAATTTAATGAAATTCAATTTAAAATAGAATTAAACAAAGGACTAGGAGTTTATCTCAGAGCCCTAGATTCAATCCCCAGTTTGTGCAAAAAAAGAGAAAAAAAGAAAAGAAACTAGACCTTTGTCTATCAACATGCACTAAACTAAAATCAAAATGCATCAAAGATCTAAATATTAAAACAGAAACACTAAATCTATTGAAAGAGAAAATAGGTAGAAATCTTGAAGACAGGCGTAGGCAGGCACTTTATGAACAAAACCCAGACTGCATGGGAAACAGTATAAAGAATAAGCAAATGGTACCCAACCTTATTAAAGTGCTTTTGCACACCAACAGACTGAAAGGCAACCCACAGAGTATAAAAAAATATAGCTAGCTTTCCTTCACACAAAATACTTATATCTAAAACACATTAAAACTGAAAAAAAATTAGACTCCTCAAAATTTAAACTCAATCCAAAAATGGGCATCTCAGATGAACAAACACTTCTCAGATGAAGAAATATAAATAGTAAATAAATATATGAAAAAAAACTGAACATCATTGATCATTCAACAGATGCAAATTAAAATAACACAGATCCCATCTCACCCCAGAATGAATTGCTATCACCAAGAAATCAACCAATAACAAATTCTGGAGAGGCTTTGGAGGAAAAAGAACCCTCTTCCATTGTTAATAGTGTGGACTGGTGCAACCACTGTGGAAATCATCATGGAGATTCCTCAAAAAACTCACAGAACAAGGTCTCATTTGGCTCAGCTATTCTCCATCTAGATATCCTCCCAGAAGAATTAAAAACATCATAACACAGTGATATATGTGCACCCATGTTTATAGCAGCACAATTTGTAATAGCTAGATCTTGGAAATAACCCAAAGACTCACTAACTGAGGAATGGATAAAAGAAAAGCATGTATTTTTTACAACACTCAACTATAAAGAAGGATAAACTTTAGACTTTTATAGGTAAATGAGTGCAATTTGAGACCATGCTTGTAAGTGAAATAAATCAGCTTTACTTTCACAGAATTATACCAGCCTAAAAAATCAATTATTTTTCAGTTTTTTTAATTAACTTACTATTTTCTTTTTTTACAATGCTGGGAGTTGAAATCAAGGCTTTATACATGCTAGGCAAGCATTCCAGCCTGGCATACATATAGTAGTCTTATTTCAAAAAGTAAATAAAAGATGCAATGACATAGAAGAAAAATAAATAATATAGTGTTAAATTATTTGAAGTAGCCTGGAATGGTGCCATATGGCTGTAATCCCAGCACTAGGGAGGCTGAGGCAGGTGGACTTCTGCAAGTTCAAGGTTAGCCTAGGCTACATAGTGATTTCAAGGCAGGTATGAATCACATAGTAAGATCTTGTCTCAAAAAACCCAAAGCAATTAATTAATTAAAATTAAAATAATTGATGGTGAATTCTAGAGTTGGCATTTTGTGACTAATCACCTATCATGGATTTGAAGAATTCACTTAGAGTGGATTCTTTTTTGTTTAAGGAAAATAAAGAGAGTGGGAATGCCTTAGCTACCTAAGGGTGTCTTCTAGGTTGTGTCCTTTGAAAAGTGAGTCAGTGCACTGGGTTTTGGCTGTAGCATTACTGTGCAGTGCTGTGTGTGTCTCCTGGGATGCCCTAAATACCCTGAACATGCAGGACCTTCTGTGCCTTTAGAAATAGCACTCCTTTCTCCTTTGTCCATTTCTGTTTAAGATGTGAGATATTCTGAGTACCTTAATATTCGGTCATATGTCTCAACTAAATGGAGAACCCATTACTTTTGTTTTGTACACAGTGCTGGTCCCCTCTGGATATAACTGCCATGTGGGCCATTACTTCTGTAACATAAAAGTAAGTTTCATGGATTTGCTTATTGCTTTTACATAGGCTCTGTAAGACAGCAAGCACTAGCATTCTTTGGGGAGAAGTGGGAGTTTTACAATTAAAGTGTAAATGCTTCTTTAATTATTCTTCTTCTGTCCTTGTTAACCTAACAAAATCTAATCTCTCTCTCTTATTGGCCATCAATTTTCAGGCTAGCAATGGCTTATGGTATCAAACGAATGACTCCATGGTATCTCCTACTATATTAAATCAGTACTAAATCAAGAAGCCTATGTACTCTTTTACATCAGGTATTGTCATGAAAACAAGTTTCCAGTTTTCTGTAATGTCATTTCTTTTCATCTCACCCACCTTCAATTCACTTTTGAGTTATTTTTTAAGGTTTACCCCATCACAAGTGTAGAGAATCAGGAGGCCACTTCTGAGTATGGATTACAAGCTTATGTCAGCTTCTAGCTCTTTGTTACTCAGCACTGACAAATGTAGAGGAAGGGGAAGGTGACAACTGAAGGGCTGGGGTTCCTTATGCTATCGGCAAAAAATGGAGTGGACCTTGGGATGTGCAGGCCACAGATGGAGAGGGCTCAGGAAGAAGGCTCTGACACCCTACATAGTCCTACCCAGCACCTCCCCAGTGCGGAGCACAGTGCTGGTTAGGCATTGGTCTGGGTTGGGACCCAAAGTTGGGCTGATCCTGTTGCAGCTGGAAACTGACTTACAGATTCTACTTTTGGGAAAAAAATTTGATGTGTACTTCACAGTGCCCCCTGTCCCCCATTTTTTCATGCTAGGAATAGAACCCAGAGCTTTGATTAAGCTAGGCAAACACTACCACTGAGCCACATCCCAGTCCCCAAGGTATCCTTTTTAATTATAGTAGCTTAAACCTGCCACCCTGGTAAGTGGCTGTGGTCTGGCAAGCCTCGGCCACCCCAGGGCAAGAAGCAAGAAGCAACAGCGTTTCCTGAGACCTGCGCCATGTTGGAACTTAGGGAGCTGAGCAAACCAGGAACCAGCCTGCTGCCTACCGGGGCAAAGGCTTAGAATCAAACATACCATCTCCCCCCCAACCCCCGGTAGCAAGTAGGATCCAGAGATCTTGACATCTTTTGGGAGCTTGACTGTATGTAATGCAGTGAGTGGGGGGAATTTCCTTGAACCATCTCTTTGAAGGCAGATATATTTATTGCCATTTTGCTTTGTCCTGATTAATGGTGTTGCTCTATTCAATATTCTGTTTTGATAGGTTCTATAATACTGTGTATTTCTTTTGATTTTGCTATACCTGATTGAAAGAACAACTATTGTGAAGATAACGAGATATACAATGGTGCCTATTACTGTTGCCGCAGTGACCTGCTGTGATGTTCTGTACTAATCTCACTACACTGTCTCAATTGGCTTTATTCCATCCTGTTTTGTTGTATATTACTACCTACAAGTTAATAAAAAATTAAATAAAAAAATAGATCATGAGAAAACAAAGTAACAAAATACCTGCAAAAACTCCCAACTCCACCAAAGCAGATCCACATGACATGGATGAGGAGAAACTCAAAAACAACACAACAAAATTATATATGGTGATTAAAAAGGAAATAACAACAACAAAACAGATCAATAAGATACTGAGCAAGCAGAAACATGATATAACTAAACAGATAATGGACATAAAAAGCAAAATGAGGGAAAAAGTGCTTTAAAGGATATAACTGCATGTATGTTTAAGTGTGTAGGATTAATAACCGTATTACTAAGTTTTTGTTGGATCATTGAACAGAACTGTTTGCAGCCTCACTGTTTGAATGTCCACTTTGTATGCCTTAATTTTGTAACATGAACAACTATTTCTTAAAGGACAATATGTAATCTATCAGCTAGTGATTTCTCACTGTTTTTTGGAAATTCTGTATCATTTCTACTCTTTTTTCTGTCCTGCTTTTTTTCTCTTTAAACAAAATTTTAAAAAAATATGGTAGCTTAAAGTTTATAATACCATAAAATTTTCAACAATATCAGAAAGATGTTTTGAAATTTTATGCAGTTGTTAAGAGTGACTTTTTATTTTGGGGGACAGTATCTTGCTATATTGCCCATACCCTGCTAAGACTGGGTTTCTTCTTTAATGTTTTCAAAAAGTGCTCACAGTATACAGAGGGAAAGCAGTTTGAAATACTAAACACTTGTGTTGGGTCATAGATGGGGAGACGATCTGTCCAATTAAAGGGGACTCATCTCTGAAGGGGTGATGTGTTTTGTTTCCTATTTTTCTGGACACTGGAGGTTTTCTACAATGCTATGCATTTTTAATTTAAAAATACAAACAGAAAAACTAGCCTTCCAACAGTAACATCCTCAGAATACAGAGTTTAAAAATACTATTTCTTTTACCCTGCTACTCTTGCATCTTGACTGAGTACCCTGACACTACCTACAACCCTAAAGCAGTCAGTACATCATATGGCTCCATGTAGTGTGACTTAGAAGCAGTGTCTTTGCCATTAGTGTCTTCCAGAGGCACTGAGTTTGTAAATCTCTACTAAGATGCCTTTCATCATCCTATACCCTCTCATTCTCTGTCTCCAGGCCCCATGAGTGTGAAACATGGAGGTGAACTTAATCATTCCACCCATCACCCCAGTCAGTCCTCTCCCCACCCGGACACCTGTCAGTGGGTTGTCACCAGTGAGTAGGCTACATCAGCGTTTTTTGGGCCACAGCTTTCTCCTCACATGATGAAGATAACACTTCAGAAGTAGCATTTGATTTTTACCTCACTCTAAGGGTCTCTCCTCAAATCCTCTAGCTAACACTGCAGTAGTTGTCACGTCCTATCTCTACCTGGATTTCTTGTCAAAAAAGTTCAGGCCCTTTATTTCAAAATATTAAATGCATGGGAATCTCAGCATGAACAGGGTGGTTGAGAGGAGCACCTGGTGTGAGTATATTTAAAGTTTAGAACTCACTGTGAACTTGGGCTGTACTCAAGGGTCAGATAGGTGAGTTCACTCATGTTAAACATCAGGAAAATTATCCTGTTACAGGGAGACTTTATATCCATGTAGCTGAGTGTGTCATTTTTCCATCTTCTGTCCCTGAGGGTGTGACCATACGCATGTGTCTATGTGCCCAGGAGGCCTGATGTGGTCCACACACCAGGTAGGGTCTGCCCTCCCACCTCCCTGGGACCCCATGCCCAGACAATCTGCAGCTCAAACTGCACAAGATCATTGCTGGTCTGGATTTTACAGCTTCTCAGGTTTTACAGTCAACACTGGATGATGCAGCAAGTTTATAGCCAGCCTGGCCCATATAGTGAAGTCCTATTTCAAAAAACAAATTAAAAAATGCAGTAAGTTTGAGTTTGGCTTGAGTTATCAGATTATTCAGTTGAATATTTTTTTGGTGGGGGAGTAGACATTGTTCCCTATTCCAGTTAAATATCTCTGTGAGCTGGGTTGATAACCAGCTTCTGAACTGGACTCTGCTTTAGAGTGACATCGGGGGACATGCAAACCAGAAAGTATGTATCTAGGGAAAGAGGAAGCTGTATATATGAGTAGTTTGCTTTTTTAAAGAGAGCAGTAAATTCAGATATTTAAGAAAACATCAACAGGCCAAACTATTTATCAGTGAGCCAGCTGTCACCTGTGTTGTCACAGGGGTCCAGTGATAGTTGTGGAACTTAGAGCAACAGAGCTGCACAGTAGAATGCTGAGAATGCTGAGAC
>PVJX010019544.1:0-34732 GCA_004027295.1 Dolichotis patagonum | reverse complement strand
ATTTTAAAGAAAGGAGTTTTCTTTTGATTCTGGCCCAAGGTCAGGAGACTGCATCTGGTGACAGACTTCTTGGTAGCACAGTTCTATGACACCAGAGGACATGTAAGCATAATTAGAGCAGTGAGTGTGTTAGTTACCATGGTTTGTGCCTGTGTACCTCACCCCCAAGCCTAATGTGGTCACAGGAATTTTTCCTAAGAGACTGAGTCTATAGTGTGTAATGCTTGGATTAAGGGTGTGAAATTAGTCCACAGATGGGTTTAATATGGTTCTGACTAGGATTGAGGATGTGATCCCTACACTGTCCCTAGGCATATAGTCTGTATACAGCATAAGGGACAGAAAAAGTCTTGCCTCCCTTCTCTTGCCACTTTGCTACCTTCTGGTCACCATGATCTGTCTCCTCTGCTTTGGAATGAATTGATTATGGACTGAAACCTCTACAAATTGTGAGCTAAATAAACCTTTCTCCCTTTAACTTTGGGGAAAGTATAGAGTATTTTGTGTCACAAAGTCACAGAAAAGTAACTAAGACATTAGTGAACTTACTTCATTGTAGACCCACTGATTAGATAGTCCACAAAGCCACTAATATCATGAGCAGATTGAATTTTTATGAGAATAAAGTCCTTTAATCACTTCTCAAAGTCCAAGTAGGCATCACCTCTTAAATTTTCATAGTGTATACTAAATTTGAACCTAAATTTTCGGGGGCACAGTCATATATTTAAATAAATCTATGAATGAAACAGTAAAGAAAATGTGATTTGGACAGTGGGAAGATGAAAAATCAGTAGGCAGCAAAATAGGGAGCCTGTCTGAGAGAAACAGCTCAGATGCTGGTATAAAACATCCTGGAGAAGACCAAATGGAGCAAGATGGATCCTCTTGACCCAGGAAGAAACTAAAGGCAAAGGAAAAAAGAAAAGAAAAGAGAATCGTGGATGCAAGACTGAAGCCAGACTTGCTCTTACTGGAGCCGGTCCAATTGTGTATGAAACATCACTGGAATACTGAGACTCACAATAGTGATGAAGTTGGGGGTTGGCGAGACTGAGGGCCTTGGTGAGAGGAAGTGGTCATGGAGGGGAGCAGCAGAACGGAGAGCAGCACTCAGCTTGGAGATCTGTACTGTCTCTCAGTGAGCGTGAGAAACGTACTCCTCCCATGGGAGTGGGTGACTGGCTGCACAACATTTTGGAGTCAGGCAGGACAAGCTCAGAGCGAGCACTGCAGCAGCTTCAGTCAGCCACTCCTAGCACAGAGCATATTGGTGAGAATTGCTCAGACTGAATTCCCATCTCTGTGCATGATCCAATAGCAAAGGACAAGGTCTCCCTAAAACTATCCCTAATCAGTCCCTCTGTGTGGCACACACTAATGTGGTGAAGACTCCCAGAGCTGGACCAGCTCAACCTTCCCCCTCCCCTGCTTGTACTTCAGTGGTCATCAGCAGACTGGGGAGGGCAGCATCCTTAGCCAGCATGCATCAGAGTAATTGTGGCGAATACAGGAAGTGCCAGGGACTCCCATTGTCCACTCATCTGGAGGAAACCAGAAACATGACAAAAGGAAGAAACAAAAGGAAATCTCCACCCCCAGCACAAACACTAATGGCTCGAGACAGAAGAGATCGGAGGTTGCATACCTGCAGTGTCGGAAAAAGCAGGATCTGACATAAAGAATTATCTTCATGACATTATAAAAGAACTAAAAACAGAAATTCTAATACAAGTAAAAGAAGATATGAGAAAAATAATAAAAGAAATGCTAAGTATGTCTCAAGAAGGCACAGATCGAAGAATGGAGGCTCATAGAAAAAGGTGAGAAACCCTTGATGAAGAATATAAAAAATCTAGAATACATGAAACAGATTCAAATAGACTACCAGAAAATTAAAAACTCCATTGAAAGTTGGCAAAACTACTTGAAAGAAACAAAAGTTAGACTATCATACCTTGAAGACAGGTTTGCAATATGTGATAGTGAAAGGAAAGATCTCTTAAAAATAACAAGGAACCAGGAAGTAACAATACAAAGGATAGAAGATGACAAGAGGAGCTATAACTTAAGAATAAAAGTTGTGAGTAAAGAAGCAGGGGTAAACACAAATGAAATAGAAAGGCTATTTACAGAAATAATTAAAGAAAACCTCCCAAGCATAGAAAAAGGAAATGTTATCAAGATATATGAGGCATACAGAACTCCAGCCAGCTGTAACCAAAATAGATCTACACCCAGACATATCAAGATCTGAGAAATTCAACACAAGAACAGAATATTAAAAGCTGTTAGAGAAAAGAAACAGATCACCCATAAAGGAAAACCCATCAAAATCACGAAAGAAGAGCTTGGAGTGAAGTATTCCAAACCCTGAAAGAAAATAACCTCCAGCCAAGATTGATGTACACTGCAAAACTATCTCTCAAAATTAATGGAGAAAAAAGATGCTTCCATGACAAAGAGGAACTGAGGGAGTTCATGACCACCAATTCAATCCTACAAAAAAAAAAATACTGAAGGAAATTCTAGAGAGAGAGAAAAAGAGACCATGGTTTCATGAACAGCAACAGAAGAGGCTCACTAAATGGGGCAGACAGTAGAGTGAAGGGGAAAAGTAGAAAACCAACGGCAGAAAAATATCATGGCAGAGATGAGGCAGAGAAGATTGGCCACAATTGCTAACATGGATAGCCTTGATACACTAAAAAAAGAAACACAGACAGGGTGGGTCAGGAGATAGGGTCCATCAAGATGCTCTATCTAAGAAATATATTTTACCTGAAAGAAGGTTTATGGACTGAAAGTCAAAGATGAGAAAATAATGCTTTATGTGACAGGAGAACCAGAAAAAATTGGGGGTAGCTTGCCCATCAGCTGCAGATTGGTTGGAAAGACATAACACTTTTATACAATGGAGAACTACTCAACTATAAGGAAGGAAAACCTTGAGGCTCTTGTAGGTAATTAGGTATAATTTGAGACCAAGCTCAGGGGTATAAAGGTTCAGAACCACTTAGGTAAATAGCAGATTGTCTCCCTAATCTAAAAACCAAAGGAGTTATTGGGAATCAAAATGTGCAAGGCACCCTGGGAAAGTGAAAGGGGAGGAATTGTCTAAATAAGGAAGACAGGGGATATTTGTAACTATGTATCATGATTTGAAACCCATATTGCTTTCATCACTCTGTTTAGTTTGGTTATATTCTGTTCCAGTTTGTCTACTTGTACCAGATTTGATGACATTGATAGCTATTCCAAAGATAGCAGGATATTTTTAATTTCCTATTAACTTAATCTGAAATCTTGTATTACTTCACTGCCTTGTCTTGACTGATTTTATTTGAATCTATCTTGTTTGATTGCCATCTTGTCTTGACTGATTTTATTTGAATCTCTTATGTTTTATAGTACCAAGTCTGAGAGTATAGGCAACTACTCTGAAGACAGTAAGATTCACTATGATACCCATTCTGGTTTGACTATTACTCTCTTTTGAAGTCCTATAATGTATCCAATGTTTTGTTTTTATTGATTTTGCTCCATACTGCTATATTCAATTTTATTATACCTGATGATATGGGCAATTCTATGGAAGATAAAAAGAGACATTATGGTAAACATTGCAGATCCCTTTGTATTGTGTTTTAAATTATGTACTATGTCCATCCTTTTGTTTTGAATGACACCATTTTCTTTTTTGTTTTTTTTTTCTCATTTGGTTTTATTCTTTTCAGAATAGAAAATTTTTTAAATGTGATTTTACACACATATACACAATAGAACTGTTTTCATCCTTATAAAGGAAGACAACATGTCATCTGTGGGCACATAGGTGAAACTAGAGGGCATTCTGTTAAGCAAAATAAGCCAGGCTTGTCTGATTATGTGCAGAATGTGAAAAAACAAATTCATTAAAGGAGATGCAACAATGGTGGTTATAAGGGACTGGAAGGTGAAAGAAATGGAGAGAAAATGCTCAAAGTGCAGAAACTTTTATTAACAAAAACTGAACAACTTTTGGAAAGTGGAAATAAAATACATTAAGAAAAGTTATTTATATTGTATTATAGAGTAAGAAGGTACCACATAAAATCAAAACAAGAAAAGGTAACTACATGAGGTAATTGATGGGTTAATTAGCTTGGCTATGGTAATCACTTCACAGTGTGTATGCTTATGTTTACATCTTAAATATGTGGCATTTTAATCTATTAACTACACTTCAATTAAACTACAGAAGAGAATGATATTCTTTGCCTCTATTATGATACTGAAAAATAGTAAGTATCATAGAGGCTAATACCAAATATTCCCTATAAATTGCAGAACTAGGCCATTGCTTTCTTAAATTGCATGAAAGACTGCTTTAAAATGTATGTAACTGAAAAATTAACAATTAACATAATAAAACAAAACAAAAGTTTGAAGGCTCTTGTCAAAATATGCCTTAGTTTATTGAAATTCTAAGGTTTTTAAAGATGAAAATATTACTAAATGCTAAACATGCTGGAAAATTATTGTGAGTTGAAATGAACAAATAAACATCTTTCTATTAAAAACTATACAAGGGACTACTACCCTAGGCCAAACTCTCTGGAATTACATGGCAAATTACATGCTAAGAACATGCTGCAAGTAGAAAGTAAGCAATTAAAAACATAAAATGTTCTGTTAATAGTTCCTTGTTGGACTCAAGTTCTTGTTTTACTAGGATTCATGATTTGCTTGTTTTTTTTGCTTTA
The DNA here is from genome assembly GCA_004027295.1 of Dolichotis patagonum. Taxonomy (NCBI): domain Eukaryota; kingdom Metazoa; phylum Chordata; class Mammalia; order Rodentia; family Caviidae; genus Dolichotis; species Dolichotis patagonum. The sequence continues at coordinate 29,987 of PVJX010019544.1, read as the reverse complement.
CAGGATACCTGAGAACACCATTGACCTTGAGGAACTCAACACACAACTAGAGCTGAGAAGTAGTTCAACACGTTCCTTTCAGTCTTCTCAGCTCACAAGGCCTTTACACACAGGCAAACACACCAGGCATGTCATTGCCTCGCAGAGATACATCAAAAACTGCAGAAACTTTTTAGGTAACATCAGTCATACTGCTTTATTTGAGGCCCTAATGATAGGGTCTGGATTACTTTCAACAAAAATTTACTTTTTATGAAAGAGTATCATCAAGGGAAATATGTTCTCATCACCATAGTTTTAAGTATCTGCAAAAAGATAAATGATTTACAAAAAACAAATAGTTTAGCCCTTGTTATGTACCATAGTTAAACTTAACCATTTTTAGAGGAACAGTAAGATGCAATATTTTTAAGGGAAGTAAGAAGCTGAGTTTTATTCCTCTTTCTATTTCCTGAACTACCAAACTACAAGTACGAAAGTTCCATATGTTGTTAGGAAAAAGCCTTTTAAAATTATCTATAACTAGATTTCCAAAAAGCCAGCTTTTCCTACAGAGTTTGTTCTACTGTAAATCATTCTAGATGGCTAAAGGCCTTTTGGTGCATGTAATAACAGACAGATCTTTATTTTTATCATTCAGCTGTACATTCCTAACTGGTACAGTTAATATTTTAATGGGGTGGACTATTTAGAATGTTGTTTTTCTTCTGAAGCTGTAAGTAGATTCCTCTGTTGGCTCAGAAGGTATAAATAGACTGCCGTGAATCTGAAAATCCTCTTCCTATGTTTGGGTCTACCATTTTGGTAACATTAAAATTTATATTCCTAGATATGACACTAATTTTTTGAGTACTAGAGGTAGAACCATGTGAATTCTGGGCAACTATCATCATGTACTCTATCTCTGGTCTATATTCTCACAACTTTGTGCAAATTTTTATTTTGAGATGGCGTCTCACTAAACTGCCCAATCTGGACTTAAGCTTATGATCTTCTATCCACAGCCTCTTGAATAGCTGAGATTACAGAAGTGCAACACCATACTTAGCTAAATATGGCTTTCTGAAACTTTATTACCACGTTACTACTTTTGCTGTTATTTTATTAACTCTGCTACTCCTTCCACATTGAATCTATAATATAACATATTATAATATTTTACATCTTGAAAGTTCAGCTGTACAATCAAATTTCAGATAAATCACAAAACAGTAGTTGGGCTTTATCCATTTTCCCTTGTACATATTCCTGGTCTGCTTAACGGAAAACTACCAAGTGATCAAACATGGTCACTAGTATCCTTTGACTTCCCACCCAGTGTCTTCACATCTCCAAAGGCTCCTAATAAAGTCACCACCCTGCACCTTCTCTCCTTGAGCAGTGTTTCAAAAAATTGCTTCTTACTTGCTTTAACTTCAGTCAATGTTACCCGTTCTATAAACACTGAGAGCTCTGTTCTCTGTGTTCATGATGACAAAATCTAGGCAGATTAATCAACTGATTCTCTGTTATTAAAGAGAAAAGAGCTATTTCTATGGATTGCTTGTCTTGTCTCAGTACATGAAAACTGCATCAACAGATATTTTAATATAAAACTTCTGCTATTCAAAATATTTAGTCTAACAATGGAAATTCCACTTAACAAGTGAAAAGAAAACTCATAAATTAGAAGACAAGTGTAGATTTTATTTTTAAGAAAGATAAGCCCAACCTGAATACAAACTTTCCTCTTACATGTAAAAGGAAGATTATTAACACTAGAGTTTTGTTTTAAATCTAAAACTTATAATCATAACATGTGAATCAAACTAATAAATCCTTTCTTCTAGTACAAGTTGTCTCCTTATACATGTACTGTTCTAATTGTATAATCCACTCTTGATTTTTTAAAATTTCTAACAGGGGCTGGGGATTTAGCTCAGTGGCATAAGTGCCTGCCTTACAAGAGCTCAGTGGTTGAGTTCGATCCCCAGTACAAAATAAATAAATAAATAAATAAATAAAATTTATAACAGATATTTCAGTCATGTATAGTTAAAAGACTACTAATCCATGTGGGATGATTTTATCATAATGGTCTCATACATGTATTTTCTTATGTAGAAAATATCAAATCTCTTTCTCCAAAAGTCTGAATAGTAACTGAGACAGGTTGCATAAGTTGATCATTAGTGGGAGGGCTGTGGTGAAAACCTTAGTCACAGATTTTTTCACTCCATTCTACTTACAAAATCATTATTTCATGGTAATCCATAATAGTATTCACATGGATGAGAAGGGTGGAGAACTCCAGAAATAGCAGAGTCTTCTGCCTTGTTCAGAGAACACAATACAATGTCTAAGGTTTTTTGATTATTTAGTTACCACTTAACTACAAATCAATTTGGAAGACATCTCCCACCCACTTTTGCCTCTAAATCTCTGTACCACAGCTCCTTTTACCTTAGTAGTACTTGTTAGGGGTTGAAGGTGTAGCTTAGAGGTAAAGCAGTTTCCTAACATATTCAAGGCCCTATGTTCAATTTACAGACTGAAAACAATTGTTAACAATACCTAACTCCATGCAACTCCTTCCATCCGTCCCATATCAAATTTCTCCCGCTATAGACAGATTCATATGGGAAGTAACCAGTCTCTTAGATGTTTAGCAAAAACTTTACATTCATGATTTACCTTCACCATTGTCAGTCACTTCCCACTCTTAATCAAGATTAACCAGGAAGGATAGCATATGACTTCACTGATTATCTTAAAAGCCACTGACCATTTGATTTTTTTTTTTTGAGTTATTTTTCCTGGGGAAAAAAGGTACCAAGATGTGAGAACAAGCAAGAAGTCCAGGTAAAGAACTGAGATTTCTGTTCACAGTACCTACTTGGTAGCTATATTAGTTAGCTTTTCTGTACCTAAGACCAAACAGCTGACACAACTCTCACAAAAAAAGTGTATTTGGATCACGATTTTAGAGGACTCAGTCCATTGCTAGCTAGCTCTAACACAGGAGCATTACGAGAGAACAACACAAAAAGTGAGAGCTGCTTAATTTATGGAGGTTGGGAAACAAAGCTGGTAAGTAGTACCAAACAAGAAGGGCAAAGGGACCAGGTACAGACCCTAAGGTCATGCCTTCATCACCCATACAAAGACACTAAGAAGTGTGTTTTGCTAAGCCCTGGCGCATTCTCAAGACACACAAATTGGTATTCTCCCTTAACTGTCACAATAGCCCAGTGAGGAAACTATGTTGAAAACCAATCCAGATCTGGGTTTGATAGCACACAATTGTAATCTTAGTGCTTGGGAAGCTGAGGCAAGAAGATTGCCACAAGTTTGAGGCCAGCCTGAGCTATATAGTGAGCTAGAGGCCAGCCTCAACTACATAAGGAGACTCTGCTTCAGAAAACAAAACAGAAACAAAGACACACAGACAGAAAGACAGACAGAAAGAAAGAAAGAAAGAAGAAAGAAAGAAAGAAAGAAAGAAAACCAATTCAGCCACACTCAGTCTTTCATCTTATTGAAATTCCAGTCAATAACTAACTGTAACTCACACTAAACCCTCAGATAGACAATATCCAATTAAATCTTAAATTTCTGACCATGGAAGCTGAAGAGACAATGTATATTTATTACTCATTTGAATAAAGCACCTTGGATAAATTTGTCCCATAATAATAGAAATTAATGCAGCATCCGCTATCTAACCCCAATGGCTGTTTCAGTAATCTTCTTCTCCTGGTTCTTTCAAACCTCAAAGAACATTGAAACTTACTTTATGTCACAGTATAATTTAACTCTCACAAGTAATGTATATTCTATAGTAATATATATATATAAAACAATCATCTCAATCTTGCTATCTATGAAAAAGAAAGAAAAATTTGGAAGTCACCACGATCTTCTGTACCTAGAATTACATAGGTGTAAAGTGTTTCAACTTTACAGCTATGGCTTTTGCTTAGGCTCTGTAATACGCAGTGTGAGAAAGACCCCATCAGGACAATTCTAGGTAACAATAACAGAGCAAACATACTTATGTTTTCCCCACTACCATGATTACAGGACAAAGAGAAACACAGAGTAGAAAAGCGGTAAGGCATAAGAAATTTTGATAAGAGGCACAATGATTCAATGAAGATTAATGTTAGTACAGTTGATAAAGTTATAAACCTTGAGGTTTGTTTTGCAGTTAGTTGATGAAAAGAAGTTTGATCCTTAGCTCCCATCAAGATTCTATCTGGGCATAGTGAAACTGAAGAAAGAAAAAAGAAGAATCCTGTGAAGAGTGAATACAGTGCTGAGTTACAAATCTTGGCTGACTGAATTAGGAAGGTAGACTTACAACTCTATAATCAAGAGCATGACCAAATGTTTCATTCCTAAATTACTACTACTTGGGGAAACTCAAAGCAAATCTTCCCTCCCTTCACCCCCCTCCACAGGGCTTTAAATAAGTAGACTAGTGTCTCAAACTTTAATAAGAATAGGCTACCAATAATCAAAGACATTTACTAAACCTGAAAACTAAGAGACTCCTGGAGAGGTGATTTGATCATGGGAGTGCAATACTTATCACTGCATTAACCCACCCACTGCATCATAGTTGAATGTTCTGTTACTGAGTGGAACCGAGTTAGAGCTGGGCCAGGGAGAGGCCTTTGCAGAGTGTTTCTCTCCCTGGTTGCCTGTCCCGGGGCTCTACTTCTCAGGGCCATGAAACGAGCAGCTTTGCCATACCATACCTTTCCACCACGTGCCTCCTTTGGAGCAGCTACCATGGATGTAAACTTCTGAAGCCATGAACCAGATGAAACCTCTACCTCTTTAATTAGTGTGAGGTTTTATTTGTCCCACCAATGGGAAAAATGACCAATATAGCTTTAAATATCAGTGATAGAAAATGAAGCAAAATATCACACGTCAAATATTGTCAGGACAAACAGAAAACATCAGGACACAAACTAAGATGTTCAAAATAAATCTTTGTCATTAATATTTTTCAGAGGAAGAGGTATTGCATCCATGAAATAAGAATGGGAAACAAGAATACAAAAACTAACAAGAAAAATTGGAGTACAAAAAGAGTGTGCAGAAACAAAAAACAGCAAAATTTAAAATATTCAACACGAGTAGCTGATCAACTCAAAGAAATCTTCCCAAAATTTGAACAAAAACACAAAAATTGAAGAAATACTTATAACATTATAGGACTGGTACATGAGGTTCAATATGTATACATTATTCTGTAGAGGGGAGGACAAATAGGACAGAGAGAAAAACAGTGAAATTTCCCCAAAACAAAGTCGTCTGGTATATAGGTAGGAAGAACCTAGAAATCATTTAGAGCAATGAACAAATAAAGATTTCAGAATAACAGGAATTCAAAATAAACACTTTGAAAGCAAGAAGTGACAGGTTAAGTATTTTTAAAAGTAAGAAATACATTAGCATCAGCATCAGCATCAACACTAGCAGCTAAAAGACCAGAAACAAAACAGTTGAAATTCCAAGCTTGGGAGTTATTACTAACCTTGACTCTTACATCCTGACATTACAAATCAAATATGAGAATATAATATAGAATATTTCAGAATATAGGAAATCAAAGTTGTATATAGCATATATTAAGGATATATTTCTTCACCAAATAGGGAAAACACAAGACACAGAAAATATTACTTAATACTAAGCAAAGAGAAATTCTGATCACTAATTGTGACACATCAAATTGAATTAAGCAAGAACCACCTAGAAGAATAGAGATGTAGGTGTGTCTATGAATGACGGACAGGCAATCTACAAACCTAGGAGGTGATATTCTCTTCAGATATGAATGGTACCCATGATCAGGCTTACTGCCCAGACCAAATTAAAAGGGAAAAGAAGAAGTAAGTTTTCTCTTCTTCCATTGGAGGAACTCTGGTTCACTACTGCCTTCAGATATTGGACTCCATTTCCGTTATGCTTCCAGCATAGACTTTCCAATTCATACTCACATCAGCGAACCTGCACTAGCTGCCAAACATTCAAAATCTGAAAGCTGCTGTGCTCTCTGGCTCACTGGTGTGCGACAGCCACTTTGGATTCTTTCCCTCTGATTCTTCAAAGGGTCATTGGAACCCCTCCTCTTCTAACCCTGTAACCTGACCTAAGAAACCGCGAGTATAAGTACACATGTATTTTGTATGGATTCTGCCCTTCTAGTGAACTCTAATGCAGAAACTTTAAAACAGTGGTGAAGTAGACTGAGGTCTTCAGTCAAGCAGCATTCCTAGAAAGCAGCCTATTCAAATTTGCTCAGGCACATAGAGGTCTGCAGAAAGTCTACGTCCAGTGAACGGGAGTATACGCCATGGTTTTGTATTCTAGCATATTTTAGACCTGTAGTTCAAAAGGCATTAAGCATTATTTAGAGATACATGAAAAATTGTACCACCTAGATTATGTTTTATGTAATCTTCTATTGTTATTTTAACAAAATAAGATTTCATAACATATCATTTAATGTTTCATATGCTTTTAAAATCTATTATACATGCCATACATATAGTATTTTAATACTGCATATTTCATTCTAATTTTGAGTATATAGGTATTACTAAATTTTAGTATTGCTTAATGCAATACAATGACTATCCAATATATAATTTTCTCTTTCTCAATTTTAATTCTAAAATACTATCTTAAGATAGATCACCTAACCCAAAACAATCCTTGACTGAAATCCTTGATTGTACAATCCTCAACTGAAAACAGTAATATGGTGTCTAAAGGCTGTGTGATTTTTTTTTTTCAGTCTTAGAAACTGCTTTTCAGAGCTCCTTGCTTTTGTGGTAAGAACCACATCATCCACTCATGGAGGATTGCTGAACTCTAGCTTTTTAAGGTGGTTAAATACTTGGTTCATGTATCAAAAATGAACTAAATAGTGACATATAAGTGGAACTAAGCTGCTCATGCAACATTTGAGCCCAAACTTTCTTGTCCCATTTAATGGCTGCTTAGTATGTAAATTTTGCTTATTTATATGAATATTTTACAGAATTATCTGCTAGTGTGGTAATGGATAAGAACTTCTTAGGAGCAATTCAAGATTTGGTAGGTGACAGTAAGGCAGCAGGCTTATTTACACATGGAAAGTCAGTGTAACATCAGTCACTTTTGCTGCAAATGTACTTGCTATAGAACTAGCCAGTCACCTTGTTAACCAAATGAGACAGCTGTCAGGTACTTTTTCCACCTGCTTGGCTCCTTCAGCTTCCACAAATCTGACTAAGGAGTGTGGTAAACACCACAGTGCAAGCCTCTTATATTTATCATCAGAATGTTTTGCTCTCTCCTACTTCATGTCGATCTTTCTAGTGCAATGCTGTCCCTAGAAGTTTAGCAAAAATCCTAAATATTTAAATATTCAGGTTGCTTACCCTGCCTATTTTAGGCAGGGTACACAGAAGTCAGCTGTACACAGTTGTACACAGAAGTCAGCTGTTTAAGGTCACTGTACACAGAAGTCAGCTGTTTAAGGTCAAATCTGTACCAGAAATCCTGCCTTGGAGATTTGATAGACATACATAGACATAGACCCTAGCATTTTTGATTCTTTGATCAAGAGTTCATTGGCATAGTACTGATGAAATATATTGAATACTCCAGTTAACATTTGAGGCCAAATTTCTTGAGGAAATTAAACAAATTTAGATACCTCTGATTTAGTAAAATTTTTTATATAAAATTCACTTGAATTCATTGCAGATACATTCATTATAGGAAATTTGTTAAAGTCATGACAATTATAAACTTGGATTTATAGATATTTTAATTTTTAGCTAACTCATCAACAATATTACCACAAAATGGCATTAACAAGTTCTGGATCAAGAAGGTTTTAGATTCCAAAAATCTGAGTAAATCACTGACCCACAGAAGAAAAGTCAGTTACTTCACTGAAAAAAGATACTTGTATTATGAGTCTCAACTGAACATGTCAAGTCTGCTCTTGAAGACTCACTCTGGACAACAAGCATAAGGCATAATGGGGAGAAACACAAATACATTTTATTTTTCTGTGTGTAGAAGGTCTGCTCTAAAGAAAAAACCTGTAATACTGGCCCTCAAACACAGCTCCCAAGAAAGTTGTCCTACATCCTGGATGAATCATTCTTCCAAGTCTCTGTCATCTGGACATCTGTGCCTGTCTACTTTAGGAATCAGAGAAAGTACAGCAGCATGGAACTGGATGACCTAGCAGTTTTCAAGGAGAATGAATTTTTGCTTTACGAATTATGCTTAGATATTCTAATTTAGATAGAGTCAAGCAAACACAATTTGAGATCTTTGACCTTCAACTGAATTCTGTTCTGATTGTGCTTTTCTATGTAAATTTTATTACTTTCCAGTTCGATTCTGCTTAGCACTTAGCATGTCTAGCAGAGAATTTTGGCATAACTAGGTGATACTTATTTTCAAAAATATTGCTGTGCATATAAATATTTCAGAAAGCATTTTATGCCATGATATTGACACTGTTGTTTTAGATTCTGTTAAGGTAATGAGCTAGTTGTCCTTCATAGTTTTGTTTCTGATTTAGCATGGACCTGGACAAATTCTCTTAATTATTTAAAATACTGCTTCTTTTTGACTATTTGTTAGAATTTTCTGAGTGCTTAAGATTCTTTTTGGGGGGGGTAAAACAATGTTTATAATGGAAAAATTATCACTTTTTGTTGCTTTGATGATATCAAGCCAGTATTCTTTGTCTTATGTGTACATATGGGTACAGCATGCTATATTATTTATGGCTTTAAACATTGGTCCATTATTGCTTTGTCCTTTTATGTGAATTAAATATATAAGAGAGCTGGGCAGGAGCTGTAACAGGATGTTCTAATGAGGCTGCAGGATCACACTGAGGATGACGACTTGTCAGATTAGTTACCTGTCATTTCAACTGTCTGGTATAATCCTATTTAAGATCCTATTACATTATTCATTATTTTCTGTTCCTACTAATCTTCATAGGGCACTTTTGTTTTCTTCATTTCTGCATCCTCAGAGCTATGAAGATTATTATTTTAAGAAAAGATTATGGGCTGGGGATTTAGCTCAGTGGCGTAAGTGCCTGCCTTGCAAGTGCAGAGTTCGGAGTTCGATCCCTGGTACTAAAAAGTTAAATATTTCATTAATTTGTCAGTGCTTTACAGCTAGTACAGGGAAAACAAAAGATATCTAGCAGTTTGTTTTTTTACAGATTTCTTGCTGCATCTAGTAAGTTCTGTTGGATACAGGAGAATTAGTTGTCTACGACTAAAGACCAGAACGGGCTTCGATTTAGACTCATGTCAAATAACCACGAAAAATAGGAGTAAAATAAGAGGCTCCTGAATGTGGTCTTCACGACACAGCGCCAATCCAGCTCCCCATGTTAGCATGTTTGCTTGTAGCAGCTGAATACATGAATGCAGACACATGGACCCTGGTGCCTGTCGGACACATCTATTCCTTCATCTTTCTATATTAGCACCACTGCAGGAAAGAGGAAGAGAGCACAGAGGTAAGCAATGACACAAAAAGTACTAACAATTTTCTCAAGTGGTTACCAGAATAAGTCCATTAAAACTACTTAAGAAATTAATGGGAAAAAGATTAAAGGAACTTGAACCGCTGCAAAGCAAAATAGGAAATGAGAAATAGACAAAAAGTGTATGAAAGTCCGGGGGATGGGGGAAATGGCAGAGTAGTGATGAGCTGTAAAATTCAGCCTCTCTGAGATCTGGAATCCAGACACCTAGAAAATAACAACTTGAAAAAAAGAAAAAAAAAAAGTAGCTCTCCAGGAATGAGGAAGGAACTAATAGGAAGATTTGAAGCTGCAGAGCAGTTGAAGAAATGGATCACAGAGCAGAGAAAGAAACAGAGAATTCTCCCTGTCCCACTTCGGGAACGAGAGCCTGCCTCCACAGGCATGAGATCGCTTCCTCAGCCAACTGCTACAGAAAGAAATGGGGACAAGGCTTGTTGTGTGGGCTCCTTCACAACTGTTGTGAACTGCAAGAACAATGTGGGTAATTGCTGAGGTGACTCCTTCCACACAGAGGGCAATGGCTATAGAAGGAATCCAGCACCAATCCAGCACCATAGCCCTTATATTTGGAAACAGTGCTTAATCAAAGCCATCTCAGGAAGCCAGTGAACATTTAAATCTGAGATGCAACAACCGAAAAACAACTTCACCTCAGAGTTCCCCGGGTCCCACTTCAGAGCTAGTCACAGAAATGGAGCAGGCTATACAGAAAACCCCTGAGAAGATAAGTTCAGGCCAGAAGGGACACAGACTGCTCTCTGTGGTAAAGAAGTCCTCAGTCTTGGATTTTGTGCAGAAATGACAGGTTCTGAAAGTATTAGCATTAAGTATGGGAACCCTTTTCCTGATGCATCAACTAAGACACTAATAGAACTGAGGGTGTCAAAATTTCACCAAGTTTTTACCGTCAATTTATTTATTTTCAAGAAAAAAAACAATAGTACAAAATTTCAAGTTCAGATTGTAGGAGAATAATAATTGTTAGTACATTCTGTATTATTATCTTCAAAGTACTTTCTCATAAGATATAGGTATAAAGCAATTGCTCAAACAATATAAGCACAAACTATTTTTCAATGAACTAAAGCAATTAGCAGTACAACTATCTTAAATATTTTGTGTATTTATTTTTCCTTATCCCTTCCTTCTTTTCTCCTTTCTCCCATCCCGGTTTGTCTTTCCTTTTGAACAGCATCTTCCCATTTTGCAATGTCTCTGTACATTTTGAATCTCATTTACTTTTTTAGCTTCTTTCACCAGGGAGATAACATGATGTTTACACGTGTGAGTATTTTATTTCATTTAGGAGTATGGTCTCAAATTACATCCATTTTCCTATAAATGTCTCGTTTATTCCTCTTTATAACTGATGAGTACTCCGTTGTATAAAAATACCAATCCTCAAGTGATGGGCATTTGGGTTGTTTCTAAAATTTAGCTGTTACAAATTGTCCTGCTATAAACACAGGTGCACATGCATCACTGTGTGGAAGTGTCTTCACTTCTTCTGGGAAAATACCCAGAAGGAAAACATCTGGGTCAAACTGGACCTTTATTCCTACTTATTTTAGAAATCTCCATACATATTTCCATAGTGATTGCATCAGTCTACATTCCCACCAACAGCGGAGAAATATTTGTTTTTCCCAGTACCCTCTCCAACATTAGTTGTTGGTTGATTTCTTGATGATAATCATTCTTACTGGGGTGAGATGAACTCTCAGTGTTGTTTTAATTTGCATCTTGAATGACTGATGATGTTGAACATCCTTTCAAAGACTTATTTGTTATTTGTACTTCTCCATCTGAGAATTGCTTGTTCATCTCAGCTGCCCATTTTTGGATTGGGTGTTAGAATTTGGTGGTCTCGTTTTCTCAGTTCTTTATACATTCTAAGTATAGAACATATAACTGTGTCTGAGGGACAGCTGGATAAAATTTTTTTCCACTCTGTAGATTATCTTTTCACTCTGTTGATTATTTATTTTGATATGGAAAAGTTTTTAATAAGATGTAATATCAATCATTGATTATTTAAACTGTTTTCCATATGATTTGAGTTTTTTTCAGCCTCTTTTTACCTCTATATCTTCAAGATTTTTACCTACTTTCTTTTCTAGTAAGTTTAGTGCTTCTATTTTAAAATTTAGATCTTTGAACCATTTTGACTTTAGTTTAGTAAACGGTAAGAGACATGGGTCTAGTTTTTGTCTTTGGCATGTAGATTGTCATTATTTCCAGCATCACTTATTAAAGAGTCTATCTTTATTCCAGTGAACATAATTGGTCCCTTTGTCAAATTTAAGGTGGTTGAGTGTATCTGGAGTTGGGTCTGAATATTCTAATCTGTTCCACTTGTCATCAGGTATGTTTTTTGCCAATACCATGCTGATTGTATCACAGTAGCTTTGTAATATAAATTCAAGTCAGGGATTGTGATGCCTCTTACCTTGCTTTTGTTGCCCAGGATTCTTTTTGTATTCTAGGTCTCTTCTAGTTTCAGATAAATTTTAGAAATTTTTTTCTACATCTGTGAGATATGTTAATGATTTTTTTACCAGAATTGCATTAAATCTGTTAACAATTTTAGGATTATGGACTTTTCAGTATGTTGGTTCTCTCTATCCATGAACAAGGGATATCTTTCTGTTTTCTGATATCCTCTTTGATCTCCTTTTTCAGAATACTATAATTTTTTATGTATAAATCCTTTACTTCCTTTGTTACATTGATTCATAAGTATTTCATTTGTGGATGCTATTGTGAAGGATATGATCTCTCTAATTTCTCTAATGTTTCCAGAACTATATTGAATAGGAGTTGTGATAGTGGATCTCCTTCTTGTGTTCCTAATTTTAGAGTGAAAGCTTACAGGTTTTTTTTAGTTTAGTATGATGCTGGCTGTTGGTTTGCCACAGATAGTTTTTATAAGACTGATATAAAAATCTATTCCAATTTTCCATAAGACTTTTATCATGATTGAGTGTTAACCTTTATCAAAAGCTTTTTCTGCATCTTTTGAGATGATCGTAAGATTTCTGTCTTGGGGTCTCTCCATATTATATATTACATTTATTGATTTGTATATGTTGAACCATCACTTCATTCCTGGATGAATCACACTTGGTCATGGTGTATAATCTTCTTGATGATTTTCTATATTCTGTTTACTACTATGTTATTGAGGATTTTTTGCATCTATGTTTATTGTGAAGAATGTTCTGTGATTCTCTTGTTTGGTTGGATATTTCTCTAATTTTGGTATCAGGGTAATATTTGCCCACAGGAATGAGTTAGGAAGTATTGCTTCACTTTCAATTTCATTAAAGAGTCTGAGGAGTATTGAAATTAAATACTCCTACACTTCTATACATATCTTGTAGAATTCAGTGCTGATTCTGTCAGAACCTGGGTTTCTTTGTTGGTAAGTTTTTAATTAACATTCAATCTCATTAATGGACATTGGATTATTCAGAATTTTTCAATCTTCTTGGTTCAGCATTGGAAGTTCATACTTGCCCAGGACACTGTCCATTTCTTCTTGTGTTTTCCATCTTATAAGAGTAAAGATTTTTGAAGTATGTATTGATGATCTTGTGAGTTTTCACAGACTCTGTAGTGATTTTACCCTTTTCATTCCTCAGTGCATGAATTTGAGCCTTTTCTTTCCCTTTTTATAATGGTGGCTAAGGGTTTATCAATTTCATTTATTCTTTCAAAGAAACAACTCTTCAGTTAATTAATTCTTTGTATTATTTTCTTGGTCTCCACTGGTTAATTTCAGCTCTGATCTTTATAATTTTCTCACTGTAATGGGATTTGGGTCTATCTTGCTATGTGTTTTCCTCTTTGCTTTATTTTCTAGGTGTTGGATTAATTTTTCATGGTTTCTTGCTATTTTTAAGATATTGTTATTTTCATAATAACTAGCTGCATTTCTGTCTTCAAGATCTGAAATTCTGTCCCCTGCTTCATTCAATCTGTTGCACATACTTTCAATTAATGTTTTAATGTCCTGGATTTCTGTTTTGATCCATTTCATGGACTGCATTTATTTCCTATTTTGGTCATTTTTTCCCATCATTTTTCTAAGTTCATCTATTCTTTTCTCTGTGTCTTCTCTAATGTCTTTGATTTCTAGCAACATTTCTTTTTGTACCTGAGAGATTATTTTCTCTAAAGCCTTTTCCATTTGTTTTTTTCACTTCTGTTGTTATTTCAGGAAGTTCCAATGTTTGAAATCCAATTTCATCTATCTCATTAAGTTCTGTTCTTATCCTGGGTGGGCTGGTGGTCTGAGGTTGCATTTTGCTTCTATGTCTTGTCATCTTCTGTTTTCTTTTTCTTGTTTTGTTTTATTTTCTATGTTGATGCTTGTTGATCTCTTGTGACATACAGCTTCATCACTAGCTTTGAGGCTTCCCTAGGAGACATCTGTTCTTCCAGGATGTCCTCTAGATGTAGATGGCTAATTATAACTCTCCCAATAACTTACTTTCCAATTTGTAAAGGATGCAAAATTACTATTTGGTTCATCTCCCAATTCTCTGGTACTGGACTGTGATGTTGATTATGATCGCATACAATCAGAGTGTTATCATGTAGGTGAGAAAACTGTTTACAACATGTACAACACTCTTACTAAAGTAGTACAGTTGGAAATAACAGTAGTTTCAAATACAGGTTACTACTGACAAACTGTGGTAAATCATTAACCCGATACCTCCATCCACAGACCCAAACTCTAAAACTATATAACAAAATCAAACATATACCATGTACTTGTATGCAGTGACTTTCCCCTTGGTGGAGTAATTTTACACTTGTGTGGGAGCAGTGGGCTTAAGATGGGTAGGCAACAAATTAATGTGATGAATGAGGTCAGATATAGTAGAGTTAAGATGGGAAATAAAAGGATGATCACCTAGTTTTGGAAAACTGGGGGACACAGGAGGGAAAGAATAAAATAGATTGAAAAAGAGCAGAGACAATGATTACTTACTTGAAATTTTAAATTCAAGGAGTAGTAGAGGAGAAAGAGAATTAATAGAATAAAATGAAAAATAAAGATAAACCTAAACAGTGAAAAAGTAGAATAAAGAGAAAGAGAATCAAAAAGAAAAAAGAGAAGAAAGAAGGAGAAAGGAGATCAGAGCAAAAGCAGAGAGGTGGAAAAATCCCAAATACAAAAACAGCCACAAAATATAAAACAAAACAAGATGGCATCCTACCAGATAAGAAATGGACAGACAATCAGACAAACAAGGGAGAATAAAATACCTCTGCTGTTTATAGTTCTGTGATAGTGTCCATGTTAGATACCAGAAATGTCTTGGTTTTGAAACCAATCTTGGCCTCTGAATGTAGGGTTTGGAGCTGGTCTTCTGCTGGTGGAGTTCTCCAGAATCCAACTTCTGGCTCCTTGCTGTTACTTCAAAAGCTTCTACATTGCCTGTCACTCTGATTGCTCCACCCTCAGAAGGCATGTATGCATCCATGCCTCAAGCCCAGCTTTTGTCCTGGGTCTTGGGGTTCTGGTGAGTTCATGCGCCAAAGCCATACATCCTTACACTCTTCTCAGAGGGTGCACCACTCCAGGGACAAGGAAGGAGGCGCAGGTCACGAACTCACACTCTGTTTGCAATCCCCACAGTCCCGGGGCAAGGGAGGAGGTGCAGAGCACAGACTCACACTCTTCTCACAGGCACCTCCATTCCAAAAGCAACAGGGTCAATTAACTTTTAACAAGAGTTCCAAAACAAGGGCCAGGGGTTTAGCTCAGTGGCACAAGCGCCTGCCTGGAAAGCATGAGGTCATGAGTTCGATCCCTGGCACAAAAAGAAACAAAAAAAAAAAGAATTCCAAACTGCACACAATAGGAATGGAATAATCCTTTCAACAAATCATGCAGGGACAACTGGCTGTATACTTCCAAAACAGTATGATTGGATCCCTACTTCATATCGTACACAAAAATTAAGCCATAATGGATCATAGATCTAAATGTAAGAGCTAAAATTATGAAACACTTAAAACAGGAAACCATTAGAAGAAAAGATTTCTGTCTTTGATTTCAGAGAAACCCAAACTCCTAATTGATAAAGTGCTCATGATGCTGATGTCAGATAAGTAATATTATTAAGAAACTTCCTAGTATTAAGTAAATTACTAGAAAGTATGAATGTGATATCATTGTTATTGACCTTTTAATCAAATCAAGGTAGCTTTTTGACCTCATATACTGGACTATCCTCTGTACAAAACATTGACATATGTGTGCAAGACATCAATGAGTATTATACTTAAGCATTTTAATTTGCTTTTGCAAAGTGTTGAGGAATTACCTGTTACAGAAGATATAAGCATTCTGTGAGTTATTTCATCCCTTTCTTTCTACCTATTATTTCACTTTTTCATTAACCATTACTGTTCAAGATTCAAAATTAAAAATTCAAGATTCATGAGTTGTGAAATGAGTTCAAGTGATATAAGAGACAATCTGAAATAAGAAATGCTTCTCTTTTACCCTAATCACGCAACAGAATCATTCTAACTGCTCAAAAGTATCACTTATTCTTTATTGCAAATAGAGTCTTTAGTGTAGGGAAAGAGGTAGAGAAAGAAAAGAAGAATGGGGTTGAGTAGAAAGAGAAATCAGAAAGACAATGTGAGGCATGTAGTACATATTTTATTTGTTAATCATAGGTGCATTTTATATTAATACAGAATATCATGTGATCACAATATGAAACTAAGTTTTAGGGAGAATTAGATTTTGTAGACTGAGTTATATTTTAAATCTAAATTCTAAAAGTAGAATTATTTAGCAGACATTAAATATATAAATCCAAAATCCTTGAAAGAACTCAAAATTAAAAGTATAAATTAGATAGCTGTGTATATGAATAATAACTATTGAAACCTCAGAACTGCATAAAATCACTTGAAAAAAGAATATAAACATGAAACCAAAATAAGGATGTGCTAACTCCAAATAGGTTACAAAAGGAGAACCAACAAAAGATGTTGAGGCCAAGGACATTTTCCGGTTGGAGACTGAAAGGAATCAGGAGAACATGTGATTTAAGAATATAAATAAAGCAAATGAATTACAGACAACAGACCCAAGCAGGTCAAGTGCTGGTGACAGAAAAAGAAGAAAAATAACAGAAATTTGACTATTGAATTTACCAAAATGTATGTATTTGGTGATAGTGGTAAAACCAACTGTGCTGAGAATCAAACATGACAGGTTGAATTTAGTTGGAGGGTGGGAGATGAGATATTTGAGGCAACATCATGTAAAACTTAGGTGTTTGATACTGAGCTCATCAAAGAAGTGGCAGGTCAACAGAGAAAGGATTGGGCTTTTTGTTTTTCCAAATGATAGATGTCTCAGTTACTTTTATCACTGGGGAAGCAAAATACTGAACACCTCAGATTTATTTATCTCACTGTTCGTAGCAGTTCCAGTTCGTAGCTGGCTGGCTCCAGGTAAGATGATACAGCAGAGGCCGTCACGGAGGAGAAAGAGTTCATGGCAGGTAGAAGGCAGCAGTCAGCAAAGGACAACAGCAGCTTCTCTCTGGCCCTCTCATATTGTCTCTAGGCTTCCTAACTTCTGCCCTTAGGGTGGGTAGCAGTCACACTCAGAACTAGGCCAAATCAGTCAGCGGAATTTCGCAAACATCCACACTTAACTGCAGCCTCACATACTCTAGATCCAACCACCCCCCAAAAAAGCCCTACCTCTGACCACCTGAGGCTTTTCCTGGACATCTAGACACAAGTCAAGACAGTAGATATATAGAACATTGTAATTAATAAGAGGATTAATGCAGTAAATTTAATATAGTATGATAATAGAATATTATCTTGAGAAGGCTAGAGTTCTCGAGTCTCCTAGCCCTTAGGTAGGATGGAAGACTACCCTTATATAGAAAGTTCAATCAGTAAAAATAGGAAGGAAAATGCTGTGTCAGCACTCACATTGGGAAGTCACTAAATGCAATCTGAACATGTGGAAGTCTTGTTGATTGCTTCTGTTGTCTCAGTTTCCCAAATTATTTTTGAAGTCTTTTATGTATTTTGAATCTATATTACATATAATGTGAAATTTAGCATCGAATTTTGTGCTTTTGTATGTGTGGATATCCACTTTTTCCAATAACATTCATTGAAAAGAATTTTCCTGTTGTGTTTTATTACCCCTTTTGAAAAAAATCCATTGACTATACATGTATAGATTCATTTCTAGAGTCTCTAATTGGTTCATTGATAGGAAAGTCTTTTATTTTTTGTTTTGTTTTGTTTTTGCAATTACTATGCTGTTTAATTATAATTGTATAGTATAGTTCAAAATCAGATAGTATAATATCTTTAGCTTTGTTTTTTCTTTTCATGACTGCCTTGACTATTCGGATTTTGTTGTGGTTCTATACAAATTTTAGGATTCTTGTTTCTATTTCTAAAAAATGACATTGATAATTTGGATGCAAATTTCATTCAATATGTAATATCACACTTGTTACTATGGACATCTTATCATATTAATTTTTTCCAGCCCATGGCATAGCTTTTTATGTATTTGTGTCTTCAGTTTCTTTCATCAATATTGTATGTTATAACTAAAAACTGCAGGAGATTTATTACCTCATTAGTTAAGTTGGTCCTACATAGTTTAAATTTCTATAGCAATTTAAATGGGATTATCCACATATCTCTTTGTTAGTATATGGAAATTCTACTGAAGTTCATGTGTGCATTTTGGACTGTGCAACTTCAGTTTAACTTGTTTGTTTATTCTAATAGTTCTCCAGTAGAGAAAGAAATTTGTACACATGACATTATATTGTTAGCAAGTAACAAAAATTTCACTTTTCTCTTACACGGATTTATTTATTTATTTCAGCTCATTCCTTTGGCAAGAACTTCTAAAACCCTGTTGAATAGAAGTGGTAAGAGTAGGCATTCTTACCATATTTCAGATCTTGGAGGAAAGGCTTTCAATTTCTCACCATTAATAATAATGTTAGCTATGTGCTTTTCCTATACATCCTTTATTGTGTTCAGGTGTACTTCAACTTTTTCTTTTTGGAGATTAACACTGGTTAATATATACCCTTTTCACTTGCAAAATATCAACTAATGAAAGCTAGGCATGGTGGTACATATCTTAATCCCAGCACTCAGGAGGCTGAAGCAGGAGGATTGTTTTAAGTTCAAGACGAGCCTACTCTATAAAGTGAGCTCAAAGCCAGCCTGAACTTCATAGCAAGACCCTGACTCAAAAAGGCAAATATATATACACATATATATGTATTGTTTAATCATGAACAAATGTTTAAATTTTTTTCAAATACTTCTCTGCATCTAAGGAAATATCTATAAGGCTTTTATCCTTCATTTTGTTAATATGACTTATTTCATTTATGGATTTGTGTATGTTGAACCATTTTAGCATCCTGGGAATAATCCCATTTGATAAGAGTGAATGATAATTTTTCTCTGTGTTTGAATTCAGTTTGTTAGTGTTCTGTTGAAGGTGTTACATGTATGTTAATCTAGACTATGTTCTATAATTTCCTTTTCTTCTAATATCCTTGTCTGGCTTTTGTATCTGGATAGTGCTGGCTTCATACAATGATTATGGAAGAATTTCCACCTCTCTGACTTGTTCGAGTGGTTTAAGAAGGACTGGGATTAGTTCTAGAATTAAGCAGTGAATAAGTCAGTTCCTGGGAATGTTTTTGTTGGCAAGTTTTATTCTTAATTTAGTCTCCTTAGACATTATTGACCCGCTCAGGTTTTGTGTTCCTTTACAGTCTTAGCAAGTTGTGTGGGTGCAGGACTGTTATCTTTTCTCCTAGATTAGACAATTTGCTGGCGTACAACTTTTCCTACTTATGAGCTTTTGTACTTCAGAAGAGTCTGTTGTAATTCCTCCTCTTTTATGATTTTGTATATTTCAGTCTTCTCTCTTTTATGTTTGACTAGTCTAGCTTAGTTCCCTATCAAGGTAGAGTCATGAGTTGAGCGGATTTTTAATAACCTAAATGGGGTTAGCCTAACACTCATGCATCTCTGAAATGGGAAGAGGTGTATCTCTCCATTGTTGAGTTGGAGTTTTGGGGTGGGCTCTAAGCTGGGTATGGAGACTAGCCAGGTTGGGACCCACGGTATCTTACATTTAACTCAGATGCTTCTGAAGACAGTCAGCTCAGTTTGTAGTTGTGTTGTGGAACTGGCTGATGTTCTCAATCTGGCAGCACAGTTGGTAGGAATAGAGAAGTACTACAAATACGTGTGTTTTGATTCCTATGGCATTTGCATGTTCTTCATTCTATAGCTGAGTTGATCTAGTTGTGCCGTATCCTCAGCACTTTTCATGAGATAAAGTTGAAGTGGGCTTCCTAAGGAGCATCTTGAAATTCTAGTGAAGCTGCATGACTGTACTTTTTTTCTATTTCTCTGGTATAAACCATGGGTTCAAGGAAACCCTCTCCATCTGGCATTACACTGATGTGTGGGAGAAAGTGTTACAGCACAGTCCTAGTGAGAATGTTCTTACCTTCCAGTTTAGTTCTCATTTGTTCTGTGGACCATGTGGGTATCCTAGGATTCTTTCCAAGTGTTGAGTTTTGCAAAAATATGTTCTGGTACGTGAATATTGCTAGTTGGAATTTCTAGGGAAAAAGGAGAGTAGATTGAAAATTTCTGTTCAGACATTTTGCCAATGTTCTCTTTTGGATTGTTTTCTTTTCCATTGCCCATCATCATACACAGCAGTTATTTTTTTAACTTTAACAAAGACTAGTTTATCAATTATTTTCATTGATTGTGTCTTTATTGATGCATCTAAAAATCATCACCATACCCAAGATCATCTCAGTTTTTTTCCTATGCCATCACCTATGAGATTTATAGTTCTGTGTCTTACATTTAAGCCTGTGGTCCATTTTGGGTTAATTTTAATGAAGCGTGGGAGACCTGTCTAGACTGATTTTTGTGTATCAATGTCCACGTGTTCCAGCCCGACTGTTTGGAAAGATTGTCTTTGCTTCATTGCATCACCTCTATCACCAGTTCAAGAATCTTCTTGTGGTGTTGTGCATCTGTAGTGGCAGATACTCCATAGCTGACACAAGAGAGGTGTTGAAACCTCCAGGTGTGAGGCTTGTTTGGGCCATATCGCCTGGCACCTCCTAAAAACAAAAGATGGGGTCTAGTTTTGGTTTCCAGTCATGTGCCATGAATCAGCTCTCTACTCTCACTACACTCTCTTGATGACTGTAGCTTTGTGGTGAGTCTTAAAGTAAAATAGTTTGTATCCTTTCACCTCATCCTGCACCTTCACTATTGTTGACTACTCTGGGTATTTTACCTCTCCATATAAACTTCAGAATCACTCTGCTTATATTCATAAAATGATTCACCGGGATTTTCTTCGGGTTGAATTGAATCTATTGATAGATTGGGAAAAAATTGATACCTTGACAATAATGCAATCCATGAACAGGGAATCTCTCTACACTTAGTTCTCTAACTACTTTCATCAGAGTTTGCTGGAGATAGGTAGATAGATAGATAGATAGATAGGTGATAGATAGATAGATGATAGATATAGATATCTATTTATATTAAATTTATAGCCAAGTATTTCATTATTTTTCATACTGTGTAAAGAGGATTACAATTTAATTTTAATGTAGAATTCCATTCAGTTCCTTGTTAGTGTGTAAGAAAGTAAGTGACTTGATAAAGTATGTTTACCTTATATTTTGCAGTCTTTATAATCACATAATAAAAGTGCTTATTTCTCCAAATTTTATACGTAGATGACAGTATAATCTTCAAAGACAGTTTTAAGTCTTTCTTTACAAGAACTATAACTATAATTTTCAGTTTGCAATGCTAGGAACTATGATATACAAAATTTAAGCAACTTTTCCGAAGTCTCCCAGCTAATTATTTCCAGAGCCAGGATTTAAATTCAAGACTCATACTCCAGAAACTGAGATACAAATAACTATGCCACTAACTGTTTATAAAATTACTTAAATAGTAAGGCTGTAAATTTAAAATGAGAAAACTTTATGCAGTTAAATGCTTTCCTTGCACTGTGGTATAATGCAGGGGATTCACTTCTAAATTAGTTGGTGGGTGAGTGTAGGCTTACTCTGAAATTGAATAATAGATCCCAAACGCTGCTAAAAATTATGAATTAGAAGTGAAACCTAAACACCTTTATGATTTTGAAATTCTTTGTGTATAATATGCTTTTCTGATATAAAGAAACTTTAAAAATATTATTAAATCTGATTTAAGGTCTCACAGTAAATAATGTTCTGAATTACTTTGTTTTGTTGGATGCTTTGAAATTCAATGACCAGCAAAATTACAAATTAATCTACTATCTTATGTAAAGCCATCTCATTTTATGTTATTTATTAAACAACCAGTCTAACTAGGAAAAGATGCAGTGATCAATTAATTTACTTCTTTTTGATTACATAAAACTTTTGTGAATAACATTTGATTTTATACACAACAGAACTAAACAAAATTTTCTTTAAAACTCATTACCACAAATTGTTTTATCTTTAAATACTATACAACTAAAAGATTGGACTACAAAGTTTTTATTGCACACATTTCATAAGGTTTTAAATCTTAAGATGTTTGTAAAGTTACTAAAAAACCTCATGATCTCCATCTCAATTATTTTACTAAGACAGTTGTATAATTTAAAACTTTATAATTTTAAGGCCTCAAAATTTTATACCATGTTTTAATATGGAAAAATGCTGTACAATTCTGTGCAACATTAATAGTAAAATCAAAAATATGATAAATATTTGAATTTAAACTTACAGATACTTGGATAAGCTAGAAATCAGAAAGTAATATTTATCTAAAGACAATGGTATTGTACGTAGGACTTTGAAACATCAATTAATGCACTAAGGTGAGGACAACAATGACGATGACAGTAATGATGATGATGATGATGTGCCAGAAGACTATCCAATAAAATGGGAGAAAATGGTCTTTGACATGATTTCTACCTTTCCCTTGTTACCAAATACAAGTTTATTAGAAAATCACATTTGACACACTAAACATTTTGATAGGCTAGATCGCAAATAGTAGAGAAAATTAGCTATGGGAGAAATCTGAACCCAATATATGTTGAAGGCAGCAAGTACAGTGAAAAGCTTTCAGGCATTATGGTATCATGAGAGGATAGGAGTTTTAATATATTGGATCCAGAATATATATCTGTAACTATAGCACTAACTAAAGCAACATGTATTAACTATTGTTGACAGTTTATGCCAGATACTGTACTAAGAATGTTATACATAAAAACTAATGGAAATATATTCAATTATAGAGATAGGAAGGCAGATTAAGCAGTTCATATAACTTATCCAAAGTCAAGATGGACAGTATTGTATTTCATGCCCTCTAACTTCAAAGCTGAAGTGCTTTAATGCTACCTTACGCTCAGAAATGAGAAATGCAAGTTGTCACCATGCCCAGGATGGTGTAAGTCAAGTCTAAAATATTAAGAAGCAATGGAGTTTCATGTAAAGAAGACAATGTCAGCTTTATTCTTTATAAAGAATTTGTTGCAGTTTTCTTGTTTTGTTCTTTTTAAGGTAAAAAAAATCTACTAACCATAGATAGGTTTGGCAGTTTCCTAGCTGATATTCTTGCAAAAAGAGCATGAGTTTGTGGATTTGTGCAAAGTCAGACTCAGATAACCAATCTTTTCTGTATTTTTCTTCTATGATATGGTGGATCATTGTCATTTAGCTCTCTTATCAGCTATAGAAAAATAAATGTGTAGTAATGCACACTGAATTTTCCCTTTGTCTTGGTTCCCTGTTCTCTCTTTCTGTTTGCAGATGAACTTCCCAAAAATGAAAAAAAAAATGATGAATGCATTTCTCTAAACTTAAGAATTAAAATGTTGAGATTCAAAACTTTGCATATAATTGTACTTCCCTTTTTCATGCATCATAAATCTGCAGAGTAATTTATGCATTGTCAGTTTCCATTATGTGGCATGGGATGAGCTGATTAAGAAGAGCTTTTCCCGTATAAGTAGGGAATAATAAGGGGAAACATCCTGCTTTCCCAACTGCATCTTTTATACACTCTTCTGCACCACATGAATGATACCGAGCTTAACCACCAGCTTGAGCGTAGTAAGGCTCATTTGGAATATGACTGCCATGGACTTTGAATGCCTACATATCTGAGCTCTGTGATATATTTCCTTAGATTGCCCAGAATTAGCATGCATTCCAGAGACGCTCTACACAAATGAAAGATTAACAGTTTTATTAACTTGAGATGGATACAGATGCCCCCCAAAGCACTTTTCTTCTTTTCAGTACTAATCTTTTCAGAAACAGCATTCTCTTGTCCCCCAGCTGTGCCAGCACTTAATTTGTACCATAACTGCAAACTTTTCAAATCATTCAGCTCTTTAATTTGCTTCTGATTTTCACTGTGGATGTAGCTGAGAGCATGCAGCAGTACTCAGACCACAGGCTAAACATGGGGCTGCCTCGAAATTTCCTCTGCCAAATTATTTAGTCTACACCCTTAATCTCAGCCTCTCACAAGGTCACCAGACATAGGCAAATGTAGACAATATTCTGCCTAGCAGTACTAAAACCCATAAATAAGCTCCAGTCAAGAGAGTCCTTATTTCCAACTAAAACTTTCTGAGCATTGATTTTGCTATCCACATTTTTATTAGTAGTCTGGTCTTCTGAGCTCTGACCAGTATTGCAAATTAAGCACTGCTAGCAACACTGTAGATCTTCTCTAGCTGGCATCTCCAAGCTTCTACAGAATCTTCTTGAAACCTGGTTCTAAAGGCTCCTAAACCATGTGGTCTGTCACTATGACAGCCATGACACCACTTCTAGAACCAACTCCAAACAGTCATAACTAAAATAAATCTGCACACAGATATATAATAATCAAGATCTCAAAAATTCAGCATAAAACAATACTAAAAGCTGTTAGAGAAAAGACACAACTCACCTATAAAGGATTAGAATCACAGCTGACTTCTTAACACACACACACGAAAAAGTGATCTATAGTTCTCTTTTTCAGTAGAATCTTTTTCTGGCTTTGGAATCAAGGTAATGATTGCTTCCAGAAATGGCTTTGGAAAGTGTGCTTCCCTTATTATATTTCATGAGAAATTTCAAGCAGTATTGGTGTTATATCTTCCCTAAAGATCTAATAGAGTTTGGCTGTGAATGCATCAGAATCTGGACTTTTCTTAGTAGCTTTTTTCTTAGTAGCTTTTTTGTTACTTCTTCAATTTCACTAATACTGGTTTATTTAAATTTTTAGCCTTTGTTCAACTTTGGTAGTTGTTATATCTAGAAATTTACCTATTTCTTCTAAATTTTCCATTTTATTAGAGTACATTTTCTCAAGGAAGTTACCAATAATCTTCTGGATTTCTGCAAAATCATCTTTTTCTTTCTAATTCCTTGGATTTGCATCTTTTTTTTTCAATTGTTTAATAAGATTGACTGCGAGTTTGTCTATCATGTTCAGTCATTTAAAGAACCAACTCTTCAATTTATTGACTATTTGTACTGATTTTTAGTTTAAATTTAATTAATAACTGCCCTGATTGTTATAATTTCCTTCTTTGTATCAGGTTTAGGTTTGAATTGCTCTTATTTTTCTAGGACCCAGAAGTACATCCTTGGGTTGTTTATTTGAAAATATTGTGTTATTCTAATATGGGAATTCACTGCTATAAATTTCCCTCTTAGACTGTTTTCATTGTGTCTCATAGATTGCAGAACTTCATACTAGAATTATTGTTTAACTATAGAAGCTGTCTAATCTTTTTCTTAATTTCATTTCTGCTACAGAGATTTTTCAGAAGTTATTATTTAATTTCCACATGTTTGAATAGTTTCTGAGTGTACTTTGCTAATAATTTTTATTCTCACTACAGTATGGTCCAATAGTTTGCATGGCATAATTTCAGTTCTTTTGTGCTAATTTAAGTATGCTCTATGGGCTAGAATGTGGTCAATTTTGAAGCAAGTTCCATTTGCTTCCAAGAAGAATGTGTACTCTGTTGTTGAGTGGAACACTGCAAATGTCTACTAGATCTATTTGATTGAAGGATTGGTTTGTCTCTGACAATTTTGTTGATTTTTTTTTTGGCCGAACTGATCATTCCATTTGTGATAGTGCAGTATTGAGAACCCTATAATACTTGTGTTGCTGTTTGTCATTGCTACTTTTGTCATTACTGAGACAAAATATCCTATATAATAAAGTAAAAAAGGTTTATTTTGGCTCAAAGTTTGTAGAGGCTTCAGTTCATAGTCAACTGGCTCCAGGAAAGGGTGGCATGACAGAAGGTCATCACAGAGGACAAACACCAGTTTATGGTATGGAAGGCAAGAGGCAGCAAAATCAGCAAGCAGAAATAGAAGAAAGCCTGCCTTCCTTCTCTCCCGTTATGTTCTAGCTAGGCTGTAAGCATATTGATTGGTGCCACCCACACCCAGGGCTGGGCTTCCATTATCAATACTCTTAATACCAGTATCACACCCTTGATTCTCATTTACACTCCCTAATCCAGCCACCTGTGAAGTCTCCACCTATGGTCACATGAAACTCTTCAGGGCCATCTAGATACAAGTCATAACATTGTTCATCTGATCATTCATATCCATTAGTGTTTGTTTTATGAAGTTGAGTACAAGAACATTTGATGCTTTTATATTTGTAATTGTTAACTCTCTATTTCTTTAATCAACATTCTTATCAGTCTTAGCTTGAAATCCATTTTATATGAAAACAACTGGAAGAAAGTCTTGCTTTTATTCTAGTTCTCATATTATTCTTGCCAAATATGAAGGGAATTTAAAGAAGACACCTTTACATATTAAGTGTATCAAACACATTTTAGTGAAAACTACAAGGTTAAATGTCTGACACATACTATAAGAAGTGATGGATGCAATGTTACTATTGTGAAATAAGAAGAAATAAAATTCAATGGAAGAATGACATGCATTTCCTGGTTATGGCATCATTTAAATTTTTCTAGGAAAATTTCTACAGACAAAGATGAGATTAAAAGTGCCTTTGAAATAAGCAAAATCTCTTCAACAAAGACAGAAAAGTATGGAAGCATTAATTATATTTTAGACAGAGAATAGTCTAGTTGCATGAATAGGATAAGACAGAGGTAGGTCTAAAGATAAGGAGGATAGAGAAGCTTAAATAATATGCTCTGCAATAATCGAATGACAACTTTTATTATCACATTTCCTATCCCTCAATATAACTATTTCTATGACCTAAAATCTAAATAAAATTTAAGATCTAGACTACAAATTCTGATGGCTCTTGACCCAATTATTATAGGTATGACCAGAGGATGACCTGGAGCAATAAGAAAACAATACTCAAATTATTATGTAAAGAAAAAAATCACTGAGAAGACCATTATATCCAGGGTCAGTTTAAAGTGTATTTAAAATATGATCGTAGATAATAAAAATACTTCTGGTTGGAATTTTTAAGTTTTTAGCATGCATATGCAGTCACACAATGGACAAGGGAACAAATAATAATTCACATTTTGAGAAGATGCCATAATTAAATATTTGTGATTTTGGATGTATCTATGTGGATAAAAGAGAAAAATGTGCTAGGATCTGGTACTTTGGATATATCTGTCACCTTAGACAATTTCTTTGCTATACGTGTGGGGCTTAACAAGGATCATATACTAGCAATCAGAGCTTGTACTTCTATTTAATATGATAAAATGAAAATACTAAGGGAGAAAATATTTATCTCTTTGTCAGCTCTGTGAACTTATACAAATTTCTGAAAAATAACAAGCAAGTGAAAATGGATTGATATATAAATTAAGGCAGAGAGAAACTGCCAATATTGCCCATAAGAAATACCAAAAAGAATGAGAAATCTTCTTACCTGAAAGATTCAGACTTGAACAACTGAGGTTTTGAAAGTGAAAAACAGAAAGACAGAAACCAAAAAGATTAATGAAAAAAAGCTTATGACTCGGGTGGTAATTTACAATATAATCCCAACTGCTAGAGAGATTGGAGCAAGAAGACTGCAAGTTTGAGGCCAGCCTAGGCAATTTAGTAAGGTTTTGTCTCAAAATAAAAAGATTAAAAAGAGCTGGATTATAGCAGAATGATAAAGTACTCCAAGGTTTAATCCATAGCACCACAAAAATGAATAAATAAAAACAAGTCAATGAAATCACACAGGAACAGAACAAAACAAAAACAAAAACCTGTTTATTGAACAAAGGCATCAGTCACCCCGCTGATCCGTGTGTGTGTGTGTGTGTGTGTGTGTGTGTGTCAAGCTGCTTGTGCAACCCTTAAAAATAAATGGAAAGGTTCTTCTCCATGGAAATAATCTTCCTGAAAGAAATTAAAACTCTTGGTATGATTCTCTACAACAAATATCCCAGAACGGTAATACTTAAAATTAACTTGTTCTTCATTATTTTTCTCGAGTTGGGGCCTCAGGAACTAGGGTAGGGGCTTGACCTTGAGATTCTCCTGCACATGAGGGTCAGACCCAGCTCCACTCAGTGGACAGCTAGGCTAGACTCAACTAGAAGGCTGCAACCAGAGACTGTGTCTCAGCCACCCTCTGTGTGGTCTGCCTGCTTTTCTTCATTTCTGTTACATGTTATCTTTTGACAGTTTAATGTAAGCTGTTTTCCTCCCCATCACTGACTTCCCAAAGGAATCATCCTCTTTGACAAACCATAATTTCACTCCCCAAAGAAACTTTGCTTACTTCAAGTTTACAAATACCCCATGAATCAAAGTAGTAATCCTCTGCAAGGCATGGCGGAAAGTACATTGTGTTTAGCCTTGAAAAGGAATAAGTAGTTTATTTTTTCTCAATGAATGTGCATAGAATTTATAATCTGTCTGCATTTACAGGTGAAGAGGTAATGTTGGCAGATCAAATAAGTCCATATCATATGTCTGCATTTATCAAGCTATCCCTTATTTTAAGAGATATTTGAAGAAAACAAAAAAGTTAATAGAGTACCTAATAAAACAACCTACAAGCAAAAACTTGCAAAATTAAAAAAAATCCCCCAAATTGCATTCCAATTGTTAATCTAAAATTATAAATAAGATATCAGATGAATAAAACACAATAAAGTTGATGAAATATCTGTTAAAAATTTAAAATATAATCAATGAAATAAAGAGAACCAACAGGAGAAAACTTCATGAACATAATGGACAAAAACAGAAGTGAAAAATTTATGAGAATCATAAAACAGAAAAAATGCGTTCAATTTGTAACACACACAAAAACTATAGAAAAGAGAAGATAGAAAACAATGAAATCGGTTTTGGGCCC
Organism: Dolichotis patagonum; assembly: GCA_004027295.1. Classification (NCBI taxonomy): domain Eukaryota; kingdom Metazoa; phylum Chordata; class Mammalia; order Rodentia; family Caviidae; genus Dolichotis; species Dolichotis patagonum. The sequence goes on along the minus strand of PVJX010019544.1, from coordinate 961 downwards.
GTAGCCCTGCCTTTCACTCACAGGAAATCTCCCAGAGACCAGCATCGTGGCCTGACTCTTTGGGAACGGGAACCTCCCTGACCCACAGAGTCACCTGGGCTGTTTGGATTGGAAACTTTGCTGAGACCGGCATCCCAGCCCAACTGTTTGGGACTGGTAGGCCCGCCCTTCATCCGCAGGGAACTGCCCAGAGACCAGTATCTTGGCCAGGTCTGTTGGGGCCCATAGCCCCGCCCTTCACCTGGAGGAAATCTCCCAGAGACCACCATCTTGGCCTGACTCTTTGGGACCTGGAATCTCCTGGACCCACAGAGTGGCCTGCACTGTTTGGATTGGTAACTTTGCAGAGACTGGCATCTTGGCCAGATCTGTTTGGGACCGGTGACTTTGCAGAAACCAGCATTTTGGCCAGACCCTTTGGGACCTGCAGGCCCACCCTTCACCCGCAGGGAACCTCCTGGAAACCTGCCTGGGACAAAGTATGGTGGCCTGGCCTGCCTGAGATTCCACAGGCTCCGGGCTGACCACGCCTAGCATCCGCCTTAAAACTTAGGGAGCCAGGAGCCCACAGAGGGGAGTTAGGACCCTGTGAGGAAGCCAAGAGCCTGTGGGGGAGTGACTGCCCCTCCAGGAACAGAGGGTGCAAGAGGTAATTTGCCACACATGCAGAGAAAGCATTGGAACACCGCTTGAAGCAAGGAAATATAGAAATATAGAAAAATGACAAAAGGAAAGACCAAAAGGCAGGCTCAAAGCTCTAGCCCTCACCAAGAAAGCTTAGAAGCCATGTACATAGAAGAAAAAAGAAGTCATACACCTGAAATGTCTGAAATGATATCAAATGAAATAAATATGCAAATAGGGAAAGCTATGGAGAAATTCAAATCAGAAATATTTGCCCAGGTAAAAGAAGAATTGATAAAAATAGAGAAAGAAAAAGTGAACACATCTAGTGAAAACA